>JAIUZE010000754.1:0-35972 GCA_022085475.1 Heliosperma pusillum
GCTGTAGGGAAGCCGAAATTCAAAAAGCCAGGGCAAGGCAAGAGTGGGCCTGGTGAGACTAGCGGTAGCTCACAAGGAAAGACAAAGAGCGATGAAGGTAACGTGGAGTGTCACCATTGCCACAAGCTTGGGCATTGGAGGAGGAACTGCCCCGTGTACCGTGAGGACATAAAAGCAGGCCGCGTCTCTCCTGTTGGTATGTCTTATTCTTTTATTCATATGATTGAGATTAACCATGCAAGTTTTGGAACTTGGGTATTAGGTACTGGTTGTGGTTCTCATCTTTGAGTAGTAAGAAAGCACAGGTTTTGGTGACAAAGATCAACCTATTTATGGCATGGCCGTATGGACACCTAAATGAAAAACGCGTGAGAAGCTCTTGATAATGGACATCTCCCATTTGACATAATCTTTTTGGCGCGTGTAATCATGTCTCATAGGCAAAATTACTCTAATTTCCTTCAAAGGTGTTGGAAATGCGGGCTGCTGACCTATTAGGACTCATACATACTGATGTGTGGACCTATGTCAATCAACGCTAGAGATAGCTATAGGTATTTTATCACTTTCACTGACGATTTGAGTAGATATGGTTATGTCTACTTAATGAAGCATAAAAGTGAGTCCTTTGACAAGTTCAAGGAATTCCAGAATAAGGTTGAAAACCAGCTGGATAGAAAGATTAAAACACTACGTTCAGATCGTGGTGGCGAATATCTTTCGAATGAGTTTGATCAACACCTTAAAGACTGTGGTGTAGTACTAGAGTTAACTCCACCTTGAACACCACAATTGAATGGTGTGTCCGAACGGAGAAATCGAACATTGCTTGATATGGTTCGTATCCATGATGAGTCAGCACGTTGTACCTGATTCCATTGTGGGGTTATTCCTCTTTTTGTCACTGCTCTAATACTTCTTAACCGAATTCCGCTAAAGCTTGTAGACCAAAAGACCCATATGAATTATGGAAGGGAACGGTCCCTAACTTGTCCTTTATTCGGCTTTGGGGCTGCGAGGCTTATGTCAAGTGGAGACCTGACGATAAGCTCGTCCCACGATCGGTCAAGACATACTTTATTGGTTATCCAAAAGGGATGTTTGGTCATTACTTTTACTCGCCTACCGAACATCGAGTTTTTGTTGCGGCTAGTGCGACGTTCTTAGAGAAAGAATTTCTCGAGAATAGGACAAGTAATGGAACCTTCGCACTGTCGGAGATTCAAGAACCAACAACCGAGCAACCAATGGAGGAAACTGTTCCTTCATCATCAGCTGCGGTAAATATTCCTTTGGAACCTAGGAGGTCGGGTAGACACTCTATTCCTCTAGACAGATACATTGGTATGGTCGAGGAGAATGAGAGTAATGACGTTTTACTCCTTGAGAGTAACGAACCCGCTACCTATAAAGGTGCTATGACATGTTCCGACTCTAAGCTATGGCTTGACGCCATGAAATCCGAGATGGACTCTATATATGAGAATGACGTATGGGATCTGGTTGACTTACCTGATGAGGTTCGGCCTCTTCAGTGCAAATGGCTTTACAAGATAAAGCATTCTGTAGAAGGACAACCAGATACATACAAGGCACGACTAGTGGCAAAGGGTTTCACTCAAGTGCACAGATTGCATTATGATGAAATCTTTGCACCCGTAGTCATGCTGCGTTCCATTCGGATAATCTTAGCGATTGCCGCCTTTCATGACTATGAAATTTGGCAAATGGACGTGAAAACCGCCTTCTTAAAAAACGGTTTATTTGAGGAGGAGTTGTAACATGTACAACCCTAGAATTGTTTCATTGAGCCAAAAATCCAATAAGGTATGCAGCTTTAAGGCTTTCCCTCATGGACTTAAGCAGGCTTCTCGGAGTTGGAATCATCGTTTTCGACCAAGTGATAAAAGAGAATGGATTTACTCGATCGGTCGAGGAACCATGCTTATATATCAAGTCGAGTGGGAGCAAGATTGTCTTCCTAATATTGTATGTCGATGACATACTCTTGATTGGGAATGACATACCTCTCTTAACTTCGGTAAAAGTTTGGTTAAAGAACCATTTCCAGATGAAAGATCTGGGCAAGGCACAAAGAATTTTGGGGATCCGTATCTACAGAGATAGATCACGACGGATGTTATCCCTCAGTCAGGAGTCTTATATAGATAAGATTCTTGAGATGTTCAGCATGACCAACTCCAAGAAGGGGAACCTTCCAATGGTCTCTGGGGTGCAGTTGAGTAAAGCTCAAGCACCAAAGACATCAGAAGAGGTCGAGCGCATGAGTCGGATTCCTTATGCATCAGCTATAGGATCGATCATGTATGCCATGATATGCACACGTCCAGACGTGGCATATGCATTGAGTATGACAAGTCGATACCAAGGCAACCCAGGTGAAACACACTTGATGGCTGTTAAGAATATCCTTAAGTACCTACGGAGGACTAAGGATTGGGTATTGACTTATGGAGGCGACACTGAGCTATGCGCAATCGGTTACGCAGATGCTAGCTTCCAAACGGATCGAGATGACTCGAAATCTCAGTCTGGATTCGTTTTTTACTCTTAATGGCGCTGCGGTCAGCTGGAAAAGCTCCAAACAAACTGTTATAGCAGATTCTACGACTGAGTCCGAGTACTATGCTGCTTCAGAGGCTGCGAAGGAAGCTATATGGATGCGTCAATTCTTACAAGGACTAACTGTAGTTCCTAGTTCGGATGACCCGATCACCATCTATTGTGATAATAGTGGTGCCATCTTCCAGGCTAAGGAGCCCAAGTCCAGCAACAAGTCTAGGCATGTACAACGGAAGGCTCACATGATCCGAGATTACGTGGAGCAAAGGGAGATAGACAAGATTGCTACGGATGATAACGTCGCAGATCCTCTCACTAAACCATTGAGATATGATAAACATGAAGGGCACGTTATTTCCATGGGAATCAAACGTGTTCCTGAGTTGTATTAGTTGTTTTATATGGATTAGACACCTGTATCTTTTTCATAAAAACTATCTATGAAATCATCGTTTTGTTTTATATTTTGTTTTTCATGTGGGTTGTACTGACAACATTGAACACCACAAAGTGAACTGAATTACATTATATTTGTTTTGGTCCGTAATTGCCTACATGAGCTGATAACTCTGGCAATTATTTTGTGACGTCGCTTGATGGTGGGTTCAACGAGCCATAAGTCAAACTGTTGACTGATCGATCACAGATGCGAGTTATAATGATATTGCGCAGGACAATTTTGTGACGACGTTATGGAGTCCTAAATGTTTCGGAACATTAGGTGCCAGGTCGTGGATAGGACATCCATAGTGTTCCTAGAGTCGATTCTTTTGACTATCGACTGTCTCTTGAGATAAATGCAGTTTTTGGGTGACTTTGGTTTCTTTCTCATGGTCGACCGTAACAGGAGGCTAAGTAGATTTTCACTGGGTCATTTCATACTGCGCTTGTATCTGCAAGATTCGAGTTGAAGAAAATATCCAACCTTTATCAGGATATGATATTTCTCAGGGCCACTCGAGGAGCTGTAACTGAAATGCATGGCCATGCTCGAATGAAGATTCGTTTATCATTTAAGTTACTCTCTAGTCGGGGAAACCACTCTTGATACTGATCACTTGTAAACTACGACCTTTGTGAATACAGACTTTGCAAATTGGTTTACATTGAGTGGGAGAAATTTATTATGGATATGAGAATCGGTTATCGCACATACACTTGTACGGACAAGTGGGAGATTGTTGGAGCTAGTGTCCTCCAGTTAGTGCAATAACATAAATAAATCTCTGTAGGTTCACAGGGTATACTTTGTATAATAATCAGTTGATTAACGTTTATCAATAACGGTTGGCTTGCTAGATAAGTTTGACGTTATTGTCATACAGATGGCGGTGATCAACTGGTCCCTAAAAGTCACACCTATAGGATGTGTTTGAGAGATGTGATTATTTGAGAAAATAATCATATTGATACCCTATTATATGACTAAAAGGTTAGTCAGTGTATTTGACTAAAAGGTTAGTCAATGTGATGATGAGACGAAAGTTAGCTGAGACGAATTAACTGTAATTCGTAAAATTGAATATAAAAGGTTATATTTAATTATAGTATATAATGTAAGCTAATTAAACGTAAACCGTTATAATTAATTGGCAAGTTATAAATATACGGATATTTATAATTAATAATGTATTATAATGTCGGTCCATGTAAAAATGACGATTATAATATATTACATTATATTAGAAGCTAAAATGAACAAAAACGAGAGTATCCAGATACACTCGGGTTTTCGGGTCAATGGGTAGTTATTTGAGGAGACTAAAATCTCCTCATATAAAAACCAAAAGTGCCGTGAGTTTTGAGGGAGAAGAAAAGGGTAAATTGAGTTTTTGGCTTTTCTAACCTAATTCATTCTCTACTGCCTCCATCCCATCTAGAGAACACACAACAGACAAAAGTTAACAGTAACTTTTGACAAAATCACAAAACAAAAGTTATCAGTAACTTTAGTTCTCTTTCTAGCAAAGGAGAAGGGTATATCTCATACAATCTTGGGTGCAACGATTAGGAGGATATCTACTTTGATATCTCTGTTCTTTACGCCAATTGCTAGGACCGGAGGTTGGTTTCTAAATCTCTATATTTTATATCGTTTTCATATCTATGACTTGCAATTCATATTATATAATTTTGTTATAATCCTAAATTTTATGGGGATGTAAACAGTTATTTCCCACATAAGTCACACTGAAAAGCTTTGATAGGACGGTGGAATTGAGTGGTGACATAGTTACGGAAATTTAGAAATTTGGAGAATGTTTCGGATTTGAATTTTAAGGGGTATACCCATACAAATTGTGTGAAGTTATCAATTAAAATTAAATAGTATTTGTAGCCCGCTTTACTGGTCACGGGTGAGGTCCACAAGTCGCTATGAACAATATCAAAGGGAGCTAGAGTACTAGAAGATGAATCGGAAAAAGGCAATCGTTTATGCTTACTTATTTGACAAGAAGGACACAAAGACGATTTGGACTGACTATTACAATCAATGCTAGATTTGGACTTAAGAAAATTAAAAACATTGGCACCCGGATGACCAAGACGGGAATGCCGGACATCGGAGGAAAAAGTAAGAAGGTGCGGGCTGGACTTGGTGGTGGACTCGGGTGAGATAGGATATAAATCGCCATCACTATTGCTCCTCAGAATCAGATTCCCATTCGCTAAATCCTTCACAGAAAAACCACACGGGTCAAATTCCACGGAAACATTGTTGTCTTTGGTAAATTGGCGAACGGAAATAAGGTTTTTAATAATTTTAGGGGTATGTAAAACGTTACGAAGGTGGAGAGTCCTATTTGGGGTTGCTATGGTGGTATTTCCAGACCCATGGACAGGAATGCGGGCACCATTACCTACGTAAATAGAGTTAATCGTACTGGAATTGAGTGAGGAACGGAACATACCTGCGTCTGCACTTAAGTGAGATGAGGCGCCAGTATCCATGTAAAATGAACAGTATCCATGTAAAATGAACCGTGACTAGAGGGCTGGATCTGGAGTGCAGCGAGTGCTTGGGCCAAGTCAGTGGGCTGCGGTGGCGGACCATCATCAGAGGCCAGGTGTGCTTGGCCGTACGCATAATGGGACTGGCGAGGGCCACCACGAGCAGATCGAGGAGCATTGGATGGTGCAGAAAATGGCCACGGCTGCCATGGAGCAGACCATCCTGGGAAGGTTGGGTATGGGCAGGGAGGGGGGGTCCATGGCGCAGGCCAGGCTGGCATAGAACCCCACGGAGAGGCCTGGGGTGTAGGTGCGGTGGTCGTTGAAATTTTCGATTGATGGCGAGAACCACCACCATTGTACCCACCCTTTCCATTTTCACGTTTTCCACTATGGTTGCGTTTGTGGTTGCATGGGGGTGGAGGGGCGTCATCCCAGGCGCGGGATTCGGTGGAGGGAGCAGACAGAGCAACCAAGGCCGTGGCTTCCTCACGACCGGACTTACGGTGGTTTTCAAGTTCAATCATGCTACAGGCTGTCTCAAAATTGGGCAGCGTTTGGTTGATATATGAGGCAACCGTATCATATTCTTCCGGCAGACCACGAACCAATTGAAGAACCAATCGTTGATCAGTGATTTTAGCGCCAACATCTTTCAATTGGCCAGACAGTTCTCGTAGGCGTTGGCAGTAGGTGTCAAAAGACGGGAATTTTCGAGCTTGAGGTTATGAAATTCGTTCTCAAGACTTGCTGCTCGAGCACCTTTATTGTTGAGAAAAATGTTTTGGACGCGATTCCAGGCTGTTTGTGCGGTGGAATCAGATTCAAGAACACGGGGCAACAAGTCGTCCGATAACGTGCCATAGATCCATTGGAGAACGTGGGCATCAATTTCATACCACGCAGCATATATTGGATCGGTGGTGGAAGGGGCGGGCGTGCCATCGATGTGGTGGAGGACCTTGTATCCGCGAGCATGGAGCGTGAAAAGGTTCACCCATGAAGCGTAGGATACTTTGACACCGTCCAGAACACGGACTTTATTCTGAATATTGGTGACGGTGTAGACTGGATGAAGGGACGGTTTGGGAGTCGATGTGTCACCGTCGACCATTGTAGCGTGAGGCTAGGATGAGACGAGGGGACGACTTGTTTTGCCAGGGGCTGAGATGTGGACACAGGAGGATCGGAAACAACCTGATACCATGTAAATGTACAATCCCTTGCCAGGGAGATTATTCTTCCTTTGATTAAATAGGAGTATGGTACAATGCATTTGACAGGATACAATTCTCTAGGTTCTTATTCACTAGGCTAACTATACAATTCACTAAACACAATAATAAATTACATTCTATTCACATTGACTAATAAATGACATTCTATTCACATTGACTAATACTTTTCACTCTATCATCACTATGAAGTTTTTATTAAGATGCATGGCCTTTCCACACAATATTCAAAGGTGGCCTTTCCGACTTCGTTGGAATACTTGGATTTGCTCAAACACCTTGTAAGTCGTAACTATACCACCTTCCAAGCCTTAAAGTACGAGATAATATTTTTAACTATAAAACTACTCATTAATCAATAGTAATAAATAAGCGTTAATCGATAAAAGAACCATATCATATCGTAAAACGTCGTATTCTAAAATTTGTCGTAATCTTGAAACCATGAAAAATTGTGAAAGAGTAATTCCGATCTTTAATGCACTGTAAATGGAAGTATGAAACCCCGGAAAAAATATGTCTTTCCTTCAGTGTTGGACAAATTAGGTGGTAGGAATAAGTCGCAAGTCTTATTACCTAACAAAAAAGACAAGCCACCCTAAAAACAGTATTTGTGTCTTTGTTTTCCAACAAATTTTGAATGCAAAGGATCGGCGAGATATAAAGAGGAGACAATCGAATCGGGTTTGGTTTAGGTTAGTTCGTGTCGTGCCATCTCGGTTGTTTTTTTTGATGTTATCGTCACATATATAGGTATTAATCCTATCATCTCTGTCGAAGTAAATAGATACAAATAACCCATTATTTTGGACTCTACATGTCTAATTTAGAGTTAGAAATTCAATCATATTTAACTCGATATTATATTTATATACAAATTATTATGCAATCTTTTCCACAATTTTTCTTAATTAGACTAGTCTTTCAAAATGCAAGTTACATTTGTAGAATGTTTTATATTCTTTAAAACATATGTTTAACATGTTTTAGAAATAAAAAAGTAAAAAAGTTATTTTAATAATTCGTAAAACGCTCTTCTAGATGTGTTGTATACTGTTTTTACCTGTAGGTTTTCCTTACAAAAACATTTTAATATAACATAACTTTGGATTGTAGTACATTTTCTTTTTATCTCAACTACTATTATTATTCGTTGGTTAGTGTATAACATTAATTTAAAAGTACAATTTGTTTATGTAAAAAATTTAATGGAGACCGTATGTATATTATAATATCAAAAAAATACCCTGCTTAAGCACACGATTCACCCTAGGTTTAGAATTAGATTAGCTCGTCTCATTTCGAGTTCTGGTTTATTTCGGGTGGGTTATGTTAGAGTATAAAGCTGGTCTTGAGACTCTAACCAACGACCTCAACTTTTGTTGAGGTGATTTATTGACATAGTATCAGAGTTAGTGTGATCACGGGTTCAAATTTCACCGCCCTTCATTTTTAAAGTGAAATATTAGCAGCAAGCGAGGTTAAAATAGTTTCTTGACAAGTTATTGGATTCTGATCAGGTCACTTTGGGTGTAGGTACGTTAATCGGGTCATTTCGAGTATGACTACGATTTTTGCTTGGCTATAACCTATGGAGGACATGACAATGTTCTCTTTATGTGTATATTTATACTGAAGGCTGAGTGTTTATGATGAGATACAAGTTAGAAAAATGGATACTAGCGTAGTATTAATCGCCCTTCTTTCTTTCCTAAGCTTCATAATCATCATAGGTAACCTTCACCAGCTCGGCATGCTCCCCCATCGATCCTTGCAATCCTTATCAAATCGTTATGGTGACCTTATGTTGCTCCACCTAGGCAACAAGCCGACTCTTGTCGTGTCGTCCTCTAATGGAGCAGAGGAAATCATGAAAACCCATGACGTAGTATTTGCAAACCGGCCTTTAAATAAGGTGGCTTATTTAGTTCTTTACAATGCTACGGACATGGCTTTTTCCAAGTATGGTGAGTATTGGAGAAAGCTCAAGAGTATCTGCACTTTACATATGCTAAGCAGCACGAAGGTTCATTCCTTCCGAAGAATCAGGGAAGAAGAAGTTGCCCAAATGGTCAACCGTATCAAGCAATTGACACCGGACATGGAGTTTAATGTGTCCGAGGGTTTGACAAAGATGACGACTGATTTGGTGTCGAGAGTGGCGTTTGGAAGAAAGTATAGTGCCAATGTTGGAGAACTTATGAGTGAATTTAGTGAGGTATTGGGAGCATTTAGTATAGGAGATTTCGTGTCTTGGTTGAGTTGGATCGATGAATTGAGTGGCGTGTTACCTAGGGCTCGAAAAGTTGCCAAAGCATTGGACTTGTTCATCCAAGACAGAGTTGATGAGCATATAAATTAGAGGGACAGAGACGACAATGGCGATAAAAGTCAGGACTTCGTAGACGTTCTTCTTGAAATTCAGAGGAATGATCCGTCCTTTCAACTCTTCTCTTTGAAAGCTCTTATTCTGGTAAATGCCATGTCTCCCTGTTTTCCTAATTTTTTACGGTGGAATACAATATATAGTATATAAAAGGTAAGTAGTAATTCGGCTTTTCTAATATTGTGCCCTTAAGGCTTAGGGCACACGTTAAAAACTTGTACTCTTGTACAAAGAAACATTCGCAAGAATATGCATAGTATATCAGATCGTGAATTCTAAGCAAATACTCGTATACAACAAGATACAAAAGATAAAAGAGTAAAAGAATTTTAAAAGAGACGTCAATCCATTTTAGTAGTCATACTTGCAACGTCTTACATCAAGGGTGAGTCCAGGATTTATAATATGGTGTAGCGAAATTATTACTCAATATCTACAAGTATATCAATGCATTAGTTTAGGAAACTAACAAACTTAACTAATGAAGAGTCAAAGCATAATTAATAAGATGGACTCGCCCTTGTCTTTCATAGTTCCATTGAGGTTGGTCATGGTCATTTACATTTGTTTTTATATAAAGTTGAAATTTATGTTACTTATTTGGAAAAATGAAATGTCTCATAATTTGTGCGATCGCCGTTAATTTATGATAATTTACATAGAATATGATTAGTGGCGGAATAGAGACAACTGCTACTCTGTTAGAATGGACAATGTCCGAGCTCCTTCTGCATCCTCGAGTGATGAAACAACTACAAGAAGAAGTGAGAGGTTTTTCTGAGGGAAAAGCCACAGTCGAAGAGGATGATCTAAAAGATATGATATACTTAAAGGCCGTGATCAAGGAGACACTAAGGCTACATCCTTCGCTTCCTTTTTTGTTATTTCGAGAACCTTCTCAAGATGCAAAGGTGAACGGTTATGATATATCTGCTGGATGTTATAGAATGCAGGAAATAGTCCTATTAACAAAGGATATCTCGAGTTTTCTATACAATTTGATCAATTAGAGAGAATTGGAGAAGATTGGTATTGTATAATAATTGTGTAAAAATGATGAATGAATTACAATAACTAGAGATTAGCTATTTATATTCACTAATTCATAACTAACTCCAGCTCATAACTAACTAATTTCTAGCTGTTATCTAACAACTTTTGGCGCCACATATTATGTTACAAACTGTAACATATCTTCCTCCTTAAAAAGAGACTTGTCCTCAAGTCTCAAGATTCATCAAGACTGAATTCTGGATATTGTTGCTCAAAATTGTCTGCATACTCCCAAGTAGCATCATGAATAGGGAATCCCAGCCAATGGACCAAGTATTGTACATCTGCTTGATTCTGCCTTTTTACTACCCTCCTTTCCAAAATTGCTGCAGGTTGTAGGTCTTGATCTGTTGATAACCCTCTCAGCCATTCTGGAATATGAACTGCATTAGGCAATACACCCCTGAATTTCTTGATTTGGGACACATGAAAGACTTTATGAATTTTCACAACTTCAGGCAAATTCACGTGGTACCCCTAAACTTTGTCAAATTGTACGTGGGAGACAATTTTTTAAGTTTGTGCACATAGTAACCTTGAGATTTGATTTTCGAGTATGTCGTGCTCTTTTTATCGTTCTTAGAATCTTCAAATGAGCATAAATCGTACACTAGAAATCGGAATTTGCCAAACAAAAATTTTAAATTGATTAACTCTTTGAGATCTATAATTTGATCGAACAAAAAATGGTCATTCGGAAATTTAAGATCGAAGTTAGGGACGATTTTAGGTTTTCGCGAGAAAAAAACCTTAGAAAACGTCAGTCGGCAATTTTTTTTCCTCAAATCGTAGATTATGACAAGAAAATGTTTTTAGGAAAAAAAATTCGCCAAATCCGAATTCCGGTGCAAGGGTTATGCTTAATTGAAGTTTTTTAAAGTGACGAAAAGAACATATTGTGCATAAAAATAAAACGTAAAGGGTGACATGTGCACAAACTTAAAATAGCGGGTACCATGTGCAAAGTGGCAAAGTTTAGGGGTACCACGTGAATTTTCCGAATTTAATTTGTATGCAACTTTGCCCACAGTATCCTTGACTTGAAAAGGCCCATAATATTTGGGTGAGAGCTTCTCATTCCCCCTTTGCTGAACTGTGCTCTGCCTATAAGGTTGCAGCTTCAACCATACCCAGTCCCCTATTTGAAACACCCTTTATGTCCTCCCTTTATCTGCCTGCACCTTCATCCTCTGATGAGCTTTGACTAGCTGTTGTTTGAGTGTAGTTATCATAACTTCCCTCCGTTGCATAGTCCTATCCACAGCCTCCACTGATGATTCTCCAGGCAAATAAGGTAGATGGATTGGTGGTGGTTGATTGTACACTGCCTCATAGGGAGTTAAATGAGTAGCAGAATGATAAGTGGTATTGTACCTGATGTGTGATTTAAATACCGCAAGTGCACGGTCGTCAAAGTAGCACTTGAGGGTCGATTTCCACGGAGAGCAAAGCGATTACTAGTCGGTTTCAAGGGGTGCTAGCTAAGTCGATAGAAGGGGGAAAATGTGAATTCAACTAATGACAACTAAATGCAATAAATAAGATTTAAACTAAAATGCAAACTAAACAGATAAGCTATGGAAAATACGGGATTAAATCAAGATTAAGGTAACTAGGATCCGATCAAGTCTTAGTTCATGGGTTACAACGGTGGGTGGTCTATCAACAAGCGGTGGAATGTGGGTTCATGTGGGACAATGCCGTCTAAACTAACTACCTAACCCTCCCGAGTATAGGTAGCCTCTAGGGTCGATAAAGGGTCCCACTCCCATGGATAACCCCTACACGAGTCCAAGGCATTTCGGGTCAACATTTAGGTCCCAACTAGGGTCTTTCCCACTCCCGCGGATGAAATCCCCTAGCGAAAAGGTAGAGTCTCTATAAGGGGTCTCGCTCCCGCGAATGACCCACCTAGAGTCGATCCCCAAATCTACCCAAGCCCACTACCATAAGCCCAACTCCCATTGATAGCCTAAGTAGCCCCTAAGTCGGCTCAACTCCCATTGATAGCCTCTAAGGGTTGAACAAGGGTCAAATAAGGGGTCAATACAAAACATCTCCAACCCAAAACAATCACCCATAAACCACTACTTGCTAATTTGACCAATCACCAATCAAAACCCATTATTAGACTTAATCGGACCCTAGAAAGGGTTACTACTCACTAAGCATAACTAGTCTAACATAAAACACAATAATAATTAATCTAAACATAAGACTAAACATGAAAAAGTATAAATATTTAAACTTTAAACTAATCTATTACTAAACTAGAAGAACAAACAACAATAAATGAAAAATAACAATAACAAAGAGAGATGAGAAATTAAATACCAAACTTTGAATAAGAATGATATAAATATGGTATAGTTAGTCTTCAAAGCCCAAAAAGATATGAACTTGACTATAATTAATCTACTCTAAACTAAATTAATTGAGTAATATTTGAGAGAAAACTACCTATGAACCCTAAAAATCTGAAAATATGGGGGCTCCCTCTATTTTTGGGGTTTCTTTATCTATTTATATGGGAAGAGTTAGTAATGACACCTATGTAAATATGGGGACTCAAAAATATGAAATAAGGTAAGATAAAGGGAAATAAAAAACAAAAGGAAAAAGAAATAAAAGAAATGCTACTTCCATCCTAGAGTTTCACGTGACAACAAAAGTGGTCAAATAATGACCAAAAGACAAAAGTCTTCAGGCTCCATTAGATACGCACGGAGAGAAGAGTTCCGCACGGTCGGTTCCGCACGGTGGGACCTGTCCTGCATTAGTTGCGCACGGCAATGTTGAGTTGCGCACGGTCACTTGAATGAGGTCCAAAAGCTTGATTATTGCGACGGAGTTACCTTGAACTTGACTACATCGCATCCACCATTTTTGCCTTCATTCGATTGATCGGAGTTTGAATTTGGCTAGGCCTGAGCTCGATACACCGGACCACCTCTAGGCTCGAACCAGGTGGCTCAATTGGGGATGAGGGACGGAAGTTGAGCCAAGGAGGTCGAGTATATGGTGCGGCGGTGCAGCTGCCATTGAAGGTGCTCGATTCCGGGCTCCGATGTCCCAGGCGAAGGAAATGGAACTTAATTGAGTTCTTGGTGGTGGGATCGGTCGTGGGCTGGTAGTTCAATTAGTGGGTGAGCAAACCAAACCGCGGAATCGGGTTCTGACATCAAATGGCAATTAAAATTGAGGACGAATGATGCCTTGGTACTAGTATTAACCATGGTTGATAAAAAGGCTGGATACAAATTGATTGAAATTTGAAATTGTTGAGTGGAGTTGCAGCAAACGAAAGTGGCAGGGGGAGTGAGTATGTTTGTGTTTTTTGGCAAAACAAAGCTCAACAAGACTTCCTTTTTCTTCCCTTTGACCCCGTCTCCATCGTCTCAACTCGTATTATCTATTCCGTCTCCGCTTGATTTCTACCTATAAATATAAAATGACGGAAGCAGTACCAAAATCCATAGAAATAATATAGATTAACTCTAATTAACATAAAACCACTAATATTCTATTTTACCCCAAAACGAGCTAATTATACTACTTAAGCAATAAATTCCGACTAAATGGGGGATATAAAGTGGGACAAAAATGAGTAAAATATTGTATTATCAGTACCACCATTCAGCCAAAGGTAACCACATAAGCCAATCCTTAGGTCTGTCTCCACACATACACCTTAAGTAGGACTCAAGGCACCTATTAACTACCTCTGTCTGGCCATCCGTATGGGGGTGGTAAGCAGAAGATAGCAGCAACTCAGAGCCTTGAATCTGAAAAAGAGCATGCCAGAATTGACTAGTAAAGATGACATCCCTATCACTGACTATACTCCTTGGCCATCCATGAAGTTTAAAAACATTATCCAAATAAGCTTGGGCAACGTCAAGTGCTGTAAAAGGATGAGTCAAAGCCATAAAATGAGCATACTTGCTCATCCTGTCAACTACAACAAAGATGACTTCCCTACCTTGGGATTTTGGTAATCCTGTAATAAAATCCATTGAAATGTCCAACCAAACCTCAGAAGGGATTGGTAAAGGCTGAAGTAATCCTGGATAGGCTGCATGATCATACTTATTGGCCTGGCAGGTTGTGCAATTTCTGACAAAGTGGCTGATATCCTTGGTCATGCCCTTCCAAATAAACAAGGATTTGACCCTTCTAGTAGTGGCATCTCTGCCTGAATGGCCACTCTGTGGTGCACCATGAAGCCACTTAAGTATTTTCTCCCTGACTAATGCATCAGGACCCACCACAATCTTCCCTTTCTTCCTAATGAGGCCATCAACTAGCTGGTAAGTTGGAATAGCAGCAGGATCTGTTAAGAGTTGAGTTTTAATTTGATGTAGAAAGGAGTCTGACTCATAACTTCCCTGAATTAATTCAGAGAGATCAGTTTGAGCTCCCGATAAGGCTAGACACATCAACTCACTGCCAGTCAACCTAGACAAAGCATCAGCAGCCAGGTTTTCTTTGCCAGCTCTATATTGAATCTCATAATCAAATCCCATCAATTTAGATAACCAGAATTGTTGGAAGGGGGTTGAAATCCTTTGTTGTAAGAGCCATTTTAAGCTCTTTTGATCAGTTTTAATCATAAACTTCTGACCAGTGAGGTATTGTTCCCATTTTTGCACAGCAAAAACAATTGCCAACAGTTCCTTTTCATACACAGACAACTTCTGCCATTTAGGACTGAGTGTTTTGCTTATGAAGGCTAAAGGATGCCCTGCTTGCATGAGTACAGCTCCAATACCCCCATTAGATGCATCAGTTTCAACTTCAAATGGGATGTTGAAATATGGGAGAGCTAGGACATGAGCACTTGTTAATGCAGATTTGAGGGTTTGAAAGGCTTCCCCAGCACCATCATTCCATTTAAATTCCCCTTTTCTCAACAATTGTGTCAATGGATAGCTAATACTTGCATAACCCTTGACAAACTTCCTGTAGTATCCTGCCAACCCCAGGAAACTCCTTAACTCTTTGACATTCTGAGGTTCAGGCCACTTTGCCACAGCTACTATCTTGGCTGGGTCAGTTTCCACACCTTTTCCACTTATGAAATGACCCAACTATTCAACTTTAGGGATAGCAAATGCACATTTACTGCTCTTGACATATAAGTGGTGTTGTCTCATTAAATCAAACACTGCCTTCAAATGAGACCAATGGTCTGTCAAAGAAGGACTATAGATGAGTATGTCATCAAAGAAGACTAGAACACACTTTCTCAAAAGTGGTTTGAAAATAGAATTCATCCAATTCTGAAAAGATGCAGGTGCATTTGTCAATCCAAAGGGCATAACAAGAAATTCATAATGTCCCACATGAGTTTTGAAAGCTGTTTTAAACACATCACTTTCATAAACCCTTAATTGGTGATATCCTGCTCTTAAATCCAACTTAGTGAACACCTGAGAGCCAGCCAATTCATCAATGAGTTCATCTACAACAGGAATAGGGAACTTATCCTTTATTGTTCTCTTGTTTAATTCCCTATAGTCCACACATAGTCTCCATGAACCATCTTTTTTTCCTACTAACACCACTGGAGATGCAAAAGGACTACAGCTGGCCTGAATGATACCTTGGTCCAGCATTTCTTGAACCAATTTTTCAATAACATCCCTCTGTCTCAATGGATACCTATAAGGCCTGATATTAATTGGTTGAGCCTCTGGCATTAAGGGAATTCGATGGTCATAGACACCCCTTTGAGGTGGTAAGACAATGGGTTCCTCAAAAAGGTCTGAATATTGACTCAATAACTGCTGCAATTCTTTAGGGTAGTCACTGATATTCTTAATTTCATTAGAATAACAGAGAATGTTAGATGACCCACCCCTGGTGCTGTCAATCTGCAGGAAACACAACTGAGCAGCAGTGTTCAACATCTTGCAAGATGGCCCTCCTGTAATTGTTTTGATTTTCTGAGGGGCTAAACCCCTTAACACATGCTTCCTTTTGGTGTAAGAAAACTCCATCTTCAACTGTTTAAAATCCCAGCTTACAGTCCCTAATGTACTCAACCATTGGATGCCTAGCACCATGTCACACCTACCTAATGGTATAATGAATACATCAGTGTCAAAGTAGGTGTTCTGCAACTGCCAACAGAACTTTCTACTCATGAGCTGACAGGGAAACTGACTCCCATCTGCCACTGTGACAGCTTGAGGTTCAATAGTCTCCAATTTACAGCCCAATTTTACAGCCATCTCCTGATCCAAGAAGTTATGAGTGCTTTCTGAATCTATCAAAATGTGGATAGGTTTCTTACCCACATAACCTGTTACCCTCATTGTTTGAAATCCAGTACTACCAGACAGAGCATTGACTGATATACAAGGATCTAGCATATTCAACAGCAGATGCAAGGGTTTGGGGTTTAAATGCTCGCACAAATGGTTTAACATAAGGTTTTAACCCTCCAATGAAACTGTCAAGAAAGTACTGATCTGGTAATAAGGGATTACGCTGCAACATTAACCCTCTGAAATTTTCAAAAGAATCCAAATAATCATCAATGGAAGCAATTTGATGTAATTTGTTAAATTCCTCCACAACATTTCCTGCAATGTCCTCCTTAAATCGAGCACACAAATCCACAATAAAATCATCCCATTGTACATGAGGTCGAACAACAAGATAACTATTGGACCACATTTCAGCTCTTCCTATCATGTACATATTAGCTAAATCAACTCGTTGATTATCAGGGATTTTGCACAATGTAAAGTATTTTAAGCACTTCTTCATCCAAAGTCTAGGATTTGTACCATCAAAAGTGGGAAATTCAATTTTAGGTGTAAATTTGAGTGAATTTCTCATACCTTGTTGCCCCTCAACATCATGATTATGGTTAGTATTCTGATCAGTTGGACCCTTATTCTTCTCCTGCTCCTTAAGCATCTTCATAATTTCCCCCAAAACAGATGATTGCTGCTCCAAAGATTGCTCCAAAGTTGCAATTCTACCTTCCATTGCCTTTTTACGAGTTGCAGTTGCCAGTTTTTTAAGAAGAAATGTGAAGGTTTTGTTTGTCAACAATGGCGGAAGCAAATGACAAAGGATCAAGGCTGATACCAATGTTATAGAATGCAGGAAATAGTCCTATTAACAAAGGATATCTCGAGTTTTCTATACAATTTGATCAATTAGAGAGAATTGGAGAAGATTGATATTGTATAAGAATTGTGTAAAAATGATGAATGAATTACAATAACTAGAGATTAGCTATTTATATTCACTAATTCCTAACTAACTCCAGCTCATAACTAACTAATTTCCAGCTGTTATCTAACAACTTTTGGCGCCAAACATATTCTGTTACAAACTGTAACACTGGAACACAAGTTATTATCAACGCGTGGGCCATACGACACCCTGCTAATTGGGAAGAACCTGAGGAGTTCCGACCAGAGAGGTTTCTAAGTTCTTCAGTGGAAATAAAGGGCCCCGACTTTAATTTCATCGCTTTTGGAGCTGGAAGACGAGGTTGTCCAGGGATGTCGTTTGCTGTTATCATAGCAGAGTTGGCATTGGCAAATCTTGTTGCCGAATTCAATTGGAAGTTACCCTGTCAAGTTCTTCCAAACTCTTTCATGGCAGAAACTTTTGGCACCTCAGTCCGTAAACGAGATCCTCTTTTAGCCATACCAATTCCATATTCGAGTAATTAAGAGGCGAGGCTCTTGTTTACCGCTATACTAGTAGTGAGAGATGGAGTGAAGTTTGATGTAAGTCGCGTCTAATCGCTAATGCGATGGATCGATATTCTACTTTGATACTTAACCTATTGTAAAAATCGTGCTGAAATTATTCTAAATAACTTGCTTGGAGTTTACGTCGATTCTAAAAAATAAAATAATACAGAGTAATTTTATTGTGTCCTTCAATAATACTCATTTAAGGAGAATATGATTTTGACGTGGTTTGAAACCAGGCCATGAGTACCACCCACATGACTTTAGCAGCTAAGCTAACTGACACCCGCTTGATAATTAGCGGCTTGTTTAATTATTCCTTGATCCTTACATATATAATAGATGATCTGTAGTTATATACTTATGATATTATTCATGATTAATAAAATTCGTAAAAGAAAATTGCACTAGCAATTTTAAAACTACATGGTATGTTGATTTTGTACGAGTATATTGAATATTTAAAAAAACAATATTAAAGCAATAAATTCTACGGAGTATAAATTTTCCGATATGCATAATTTCGGCCCCCCTAAATAATTCTTCCAAGATCCGCCATCGCTGACCCGGGTCCTTATAGTAGGCTATTCCCAGTGGAGGGGAGGGCTACCATCATTCTAACTCATTTGAGTAAAATGTCATTCAAATCACCCTTAACAAGAAAGCTTTGCGCATCATACAAACATGAATTATCATCAATTCTTATAAACTCCAACTCACTCCCATTACTTAATATTTTAAAAATCACATTTTTGAGGTGTTAGCTAGTCTTTAAGAGTTAAAATTGAACAAGAAGGATAATTAATGTCGCAAGTATTCGTTAGATAGTAGCAATGTTGTTAGGATCGGGATTCTACTTTAAATCGTTAGAGTCCCGTGAGATCGGATCGTGGGATCGTACGATCCTACGATTCTCGCTAGTTTATGTATGATTGATGGAAGGGATCTCACTAATATGTAAATTAAGTATAAAATAACATAAATAAAGTACTAATTATATACTTATAAAAGCCACGATAGTGTTTTTGAACAAAAGAAGTAATAATTCAACCGTTAATGTCACCATTACTAGTTTACAACATCTAAGGAGCAAATGTTGAACAAATAGCGACATGAACAATTGGAATCTCGGATAACATACTAATATCAACATTAATCATCAAAGCTTATTTAGGGTTCATGGGTGATGAGTAATGATAGTAGATTGATGAATATTAAATTGGGATTTAGTGTTCATGGGTTTTCGACAAAAGAAAGGGAATTAGGAAGTTGAGTTTACTTGTTTGTGTAGTTGTTGCCTTATTTTTACGGCTTTTTTACTTCATTTATCTTATGGGTCAATGAAAGAAAGAGATTTAAGAGTGTAATCGGCCTTAGAAAGTTGTAAGGATATGTGGCCCACTGGCCCATTAAGTGAAAAAGGTATTTACTAAAGGCAAAACATAGAATCGTACGATTCTACTGCAATTCTGAACGATTCTACGATTCTACACGATTCTACACGATTCTGAACGATTCCACGGTGATTTTCTACATGCCGATCCTACGAACGATTTGGATCGTTTACCTATTTTTGGATCGTAGGATCGTACGATCCGGATCGCGATTTTAACAACATTGGATAGTAGCATTATATTAACATCATTAATCACATTTACATCTAAAGGAAGGGGGGAAAAACTAGGGGTGAGCAAAACCGTATATCCGTTACAGTTTTCAAAACCGTATCGGATATCCGGTTTTAAAAATCTCAATTTTGAGTATCCTTATCCGATACGGATTTTCCGTATATCCGGAAACCGTATATCCGGTTTTTCCGTATATCCGGAAACCGTATATCCGGTATCCGGTTTTCATTTAATTATGTAAAATTTCATGTCTTATTTTTATTTTATTTTGTGATTTTAAGATTTTTCTTAATAAGTTAAAAAAGTATCACATATTATAAGAATAAATAACTTAAAAATTTATAAAAATAATAAGATTGAGTCATGGATATACTCGACGTTTAGTGGTTTTATGATTTTATTTTTATATTTTATATTAAAAATAGGAACCGTATCGGAAACCGTATATCCGGTTTCAAATTTTGCCGATACGTATCCGATACGGTTTTTTATAAACCGTATCGTATATACGGAAATTCGTATCGGATATACGGAAATCCGTATAATTGAAACCGTATATCGTATCGGATACGTATAATAAAACCGTATCGTATATTTTTGCTCAGCCCTAGGAAAAACACACAAGGGTAAACTTAAAAGACATATCCTACTCCACCGCCGAGAAGACAACCAGTTCCAATAATAAAAATAGTCCCCGATTTTAGAAATATTATGAAAATACTCCCTCCTATTCATAATAATCATCCCTCTTTCCTTTTTCATTTGTTCACAATACTATCCATATTTCCTTATTTAGTAAACTTTTATACTTATTTTAATCACTCTACCCCACAACAATATCCCACAATACATATACATTATCTTATTTTAATCACTTCATCCCAGAACAATACTTATTTTAATTATCTCACCCCACAATACATTCCCTCTCTCCAATCTTCTCACCCCACCACAATATTTTACCTTATTTAATTAACTTTTCTTAATTTTTGTTCCATTCTTGAATGGGGAACATTATGTTAAATAGGAGGGAGTATTTACTTGCTAAATTTATCGATATGGATATAAATAAGGGGGCATTTGGTTCACAACGGAAAAAGGGAAAAGGAATCGAAAAGAGAAACAAGTGGAAAAGAATTTATTTCCATTTGATTAAAGGAGTTGTTTGGTTTTGAAGAGGAATATTAACTCATTAAAATATGACTACCATCATCAACATGTCTCAATCACCACTACAAATGTACAATTAAAAAAAAATGCTAAGCAATCCAATAATCCACCATCATCACCACCATGAAACCCTTATCTTCACCTCCCTAAATTAATATAATAATAAAAATAAAAAGCTCCCATTTTTACAAATGATTAAGGTTCGATTACCCGACACATATACTATCCGACCCGTAATTTCACAATCCGACTTCGACCCATTTGAGAATGGCCTCATCCACGTCGACCGAGAAGCTTTTCCCCTTCAATGGCAGCTCCGTCCGTCGTACTGCCGCAAAAACCGTAATGAAGGAGATAAAATATAAGAGCATGGTGGAAATAATGGTGAAGGCTAAGTATTGGGATAAGGTTGTTAGGGTGGGGTCGATAGTGTTGGGCAAGGGTGGTGGTTGGCGGGGAGGAGACGCCGACAGTGTTGGGCTAGGGTGGAAGAGATGTTGACAGTGGCAGTAGAAAGGGGGCGACAACAGTCTTTGATTATTAGTGGTGGTAATAGTGGTGTATGCCCAGTGGTGTTAATGGTGGTACTTAGGTGAGGTGGGGAAAGAAAATTTCTTACCCTAGGGAAGTAGGGGATTGGAGTTAGAGGGCTGTGGGAGCAAGAGAAGGAATAAAGAGGGTAAAAGGAATGAAAAAAATAGCCAAACAAACAACAACAAAGGTGATAATACTCCATGTAATCCAACTATAAAAGAATAAGGAATGAAATATTTCATAATAAGAAAATTGGAAAAAAGTTAAAAAATTATTTCATATAAACTATAAAGGTTAAGGAACAAGAATCTTAGACAAAACAAGGAAATCCATACCCTTTTAAAAGAGGGAAGTTGAGGTTACTATTCTTATGAATAGTCCCTTTTGTTCCTCCCTCAACCGTCCATCTCCTTTGAATCCCTACCCTCCATTCCTCTCACTCTAATAACCTAACATTACTCCCTGAGTCCCTTCTCTGTTTCACTCCCCTCCACTCATTCTCTTCTCCCTTACTCCTCACTCCTCATTCCTCATTAACGCACCAGTCATCAAACTCAAAGTTGGCAACCCTCCTCTTTTTTACCGGCAATTTGAATCTCGTTTTAATTGTTTTTGCTTTACAACTGTTTCTTTTTTCCTTCTAATTATTTTTTTTGCTATTATTACTGTATTCCTGGGGTTTTTGGCTTAATCATCGGAGCTGTGGATTGGAACTTGCATCGGCTTGAGGCGTGAGAACTTGCGCTAAGATGAAGAGAAATCTAGCAACTATATATAATTGATGCTTTGCTCAAAGGTATTTTCTCCCTCTTATATAAGCCAATATGAATTTCATTTTTTCGGTTTTTTCAGTTTGCTGCTACTTATTTATTTTCACCTCTAGATGCTTTATTGTATCATGAGGTTCTGGGCTTACATTTTTTTTTCTTAATTATTATTGTATTCCTGGTGTTTTGGGGTACTGCCTCATTTGCAATATGTGTTCTAATTGGAGTTTTTCCCTTTCTTTTATTGCTTTTATTTATTTTGACTGTCGTTGTTATGGTCACAGGCCGAGGAGTGATAGTTTGCGCTCACACATCCAGGATCGTGGCTTATTTATTTTGGCTAGGTTGCTGTTATTAAATCTATATAATAATTGTTTTTTGTCATCATAGTTGGCGTATAAACAAATTAGTTGTGTGTGTTTGATTGGATTGTTTTATGCATACTGGTTGTGCTTGGGTTTTGTTGAAGTTCACCTACTTTAAAACGTGGGTGTTGTTTTTTTCTTGAGCTTTAGTGAAGCAATTGAAGTATTTGTCATTGCATCTGTGGGTGTGCTTTTTGCTTGGTACAACTGATATAATTTGGTCCCTTTGCTTTTCATTTTGTTATAAATACTGAAATATATCAGTTAATTGAGTCATTAGGGTTTGTTGGAGGTTTTTCTTACATAATAGGGTTAAATTTGGGTTTGATGAGATTTTGTGCTTATTTGACGTTTCTTTACCTAAACAGTAAGCGTAGTTAGTTTAGTGTACCTAAGAGATACCATCTTTAAGCTATGCAAATCAATTTGACATATCTTTTACTGTAGGGGTTTTTGATTGTTTGCATTAGCTTGTTATAAGTGCGATAATGCTACTGGCTGTCAAACATTGCTAGGCGTAATCAGAGTTAAGGACTTAAGGCCAATTAATATGTTGTGAAGATTAGTAGTATAGTTCTTTAGATCATACTACTGATGCTTCATGCATGTAGTGTACGTAATTTGATGACAATTGATACCCATCTATAACTATCATAATCATATATTAACTTAGTTTTTAGCGTTGACGGTTTAGTGAGACCTTTGTTTAGCTGGTGATACATGTAGGGTTGCTGGCTGGTACATTTAGCGGGTATGCAATATGCGATGGTTATGGATTGGGCCTGATAACTTCCAGGTACGTCTCTTAGTGGGGATGATAGTTTCTAATCATAGAATTTACGATATAATTATTGAATATGAATTTAGGCTAGGGTATTGTTTTATACCATGCTAATTGGTTACCTTGATAGGGAAAATAGAAACCATCAAACATCTCAACAATGGCCCAGTCACATACCAAGCTAATTGGATTCACTCGGTAAGAAATCCCATAACTTTTAATAAACCTGCTTAAATTGTGCTCGTAGAACAGTAGAGCATTATGTGGCCACAAATTTGATTTAGTTAGCTCCCTCAAATTTGGTGTGGACAAGGCCTATGGTTTGTAAGAGGCAGGCTAGCTTGATTGGGGAAGGGGGGTTATGCACTAATTAGTAACTGAGTATAACCCACAATCCTAGGTTAGTAAGTATTTCATTATATGATTATTGTTTCTTTATTTCTGATCACCCTCCAAAAAATTGCCCTGCATCGTCTCTTATACTTTCAGTCTGTAAAATAAATGACGTCTCCATTTTTGAGTTAGATGATGTTTAGGTGAGTTCTTAGGAGTGTTGTGATTGTTCTATAGCTTTATGTTTGGCGCATTATTTATGCTTATGTGACAGCATTCCTATTTTAAAGGTTTAGACGTTTTGATCTGTTGGTGCAAAGTGTGATTTTGAAGTCTATGTTTGTGAGTGACTATCCATCTATCGTAGTTTTTACTTCGTTTTGGCAAACAGGAGGCAAATAACAGGAGAAGGAGACAGGGTGTGTAACATCAAAGTAATATTAGGAAGAAGTATGGCAGTGGAAGTGTTAAGTTGGTGTGTTTTTTGTCCAATGTCTAATTCAATGAACAACTATACTCTCTTCCTTGTTTTTCATGCATTGTCCTTTCAGTCACTCTCCTGTATGACGGTGTCACGCGCGTTTCTTTTTTTTTTTTACAAAATGTGACCACTTTTTTGTCAATAGTGACTACTTTTGGGTAAGTAGTGACCACCGAACAAAAAGTCATTTTTTAGTCATAAAAAGTGGTCACTATTTGTCTATAAATGGTCACTCCCAACTGGTCGCACCATATGATGGTCGTAGAGGAGCATTTGTGTTGTCCTTTATCTACACCATTTGGTAGTTCTTATTTTTATTGCTCAGCTGTTCACGAGAGCTTGAGCTCAAATTCGAAAGTATTGAGTCTAACCCTAATTAATTTTGTTTTTCGTATATTCTTTTGTGCTTTAATGTCATTTAGTTTATTCTTTTAACCATAGTTTCTTGATGAGCGGGTGGCTTAAAGTTTGTAGGTGCTCATATGCGGGGACGATTTTCTATTTAAACACGATTTTATCGATTTGGTTAATTGTTAGGGTTTGTGATCGTTTTTTTAATTACAGTTTGAGGTTTATGCGAGTCGATTAATCCCTGTGCTGTTGTGGGTATAGTTGCTTTAGAAATTGGGTTTATTGGTGATGGCTTCAATCAACACAGATGCAAACATTATCATTTTTCTTTATTTCCCTTTTTTACCTATTATGACTGTATCCCTGGGGTAAGAAAATCGGGTTTTATTGTCGTCGTGCGTGGTTGTAGTTCTCTCGGGTTGCGGATTGAGATCTTGAGCTCGGATCAGAAAGCATTGAGTCTAACCTTAATTAATTTTGTTTTTTTTGTATATACTTTTGCGTTTTAATGTCACTTAATTTATTCTTTTAATCTTAGTTTCTGGAGCGGGTGCCTTAAAGTTTGTCGGTGGTCATATTGGGGGGGGGGGGGGGGGGGGGGGGGGGGGGGGGGGGGGGGGGGGGGGGGGGGGTTTTTTGTTTTTTTTTTTTTTCTTTTTTTGTTTTTTTTTTTTTTTTTTTTTTTTTTTTTTTTTTTGTTTTTTTTTTGTTTTGTTTTTTGTTTTTTTTTTTTTTTTTTTTTTTTTTCTTTTTTTTTCTTTCCTTTTTTTTTTTTTTCTTTTTTTTTATATTTTGTTTTTTTTTTCTTTTCTTTTTTTTTTTTTTTTTTTTTCTTTTTTTTTCTTTTTTTTTTGTTTTATTTTTTTTTTTTTTTTTTTTTTTTTTTTTTTATTTTTTTTTTTTTTGTTTTTTTTTTTTTTTTTATTTTTTAGTTTGTTGTTTTTTTTTTTTTTTTTTTTTTTTTTTTGCTTTTTTCTTTTTTTTTTTTTTTTTTTATTGTTTGTGTTTTCTGTTTTTTATTTTTTTTTTTTTATTCTTTTCTTTTCTGTTTTTTTTGTTTTTTTTTTTGGTTTTTTCTTCGGGGGGGGGGGGGGGGGGGGGGGGGGTGATTTTCCATTTATTTGGAATGTCTCGCCGTAACTTCTAATTATGTTTTCAGTATCCTTTTGTTATCGCCGTATACGGAAAGTGTTTTAATTAGTATTACTGTTAGTTATTAGTGTCTGTAGTAGTATTACTGTTTGTGTTATTATGCCTATTATTGGTAATACTACTAATGTTTTAAGTTACTGTAATTGTTTATTGAATGGTTACTATTTCACAATGTTAATGGCATTCCTTATGATGTAAGACTTCTAAAGGAGTGAAGGCTTTTGTGGGTTTCTTGTGCATATTGCTAATTCTCATTTATGCTTAGTCGGTTAGATTTGTGAGCCTACCTGCTAGAATAACTTTTCAGCATGGTTCTGCTAGCTATAATAATTGTTTCTGACTGCCTCACGTTACTCTCTTATAGGCACTATTTTTTGCTCGTCCTACCTACTAAAAACTGTAATTTCTTTTTTTTCAGACATTCATTATGAATTAGGTTGTTGGTTTGGAAGATCTATGGCGAGATTGTTTGATCTGTCATGTTGTAGGTTGTCCTTAGTGGTTGATAATTTCTGATTTTGTGTGTTGGCTTCTCGCCTCCCAGAGTCCCATCTACCTCTATTATCATCTTCATTTCATTCTTTTACTTGAACAACTATTACAACCTTACCAAGCTAGCTTTGACCGGTGCGTCTTGTATGAGGCATCTTACTTATGACACCAACCTAATCCTAATGTATTAGTCACGTAATAAGTTTAGGGGATTGGTATCAATTGTCTCAAGCGAAAAAAAGCCTTCCACAAGTTTGTATGAGTCATATTTTTCATCGGTTGACTATAAGTGAGGGCAGTCAGGGCACCAACTTACTCTTTATTTTTATTCTATTATGTAATAGTAGGCTCTGATAATTTATCATGTTTAATGCAGATAGTATGTATTTCTGTTTACCATTACAGTCGCAGGTTGCAGCCATGTCAACAATTCGACCTACACCTTCAGATGACTACCAGGTTCTTTGATTGTCAGTTATGACTCTTCGGGAATACATGGTTTTCACATCATGTGTGTCTCTACTTGGGCCCGTGGTTAGTGTTTTACGTTTTAACTTCTACACTCTTTGAAATGAATGAAGGCTAGCCATTGTAGCGTACGAATAGTCCGGTCTCACTATATATAGTAGTGCATGCCTATGTTACTCCGACACTTCACTTGGTTTTCACGTCGCGTGTTTGACACCTACATGTCCGACACTGACACAACACGACACCTCAATACTTCACTTTAGTTAGACCAAAAAAATGAAAAAAAATCGCACGGGATGATCTGGTTATAACTACGTTGTTGGCTGTTTTAGGTATGCCAGGTCTGCAGCTGGAACTATCACCTGCTCATCATCCAGGTGTGGCACTTCATTCTCTTACGTGTGTATCGTTATACATTGATGACTACACTTTCTTCATTGGAGCTCCTTTTATTGTTTATTTGTTCTTACTCTTTCGCTCTTCCAATTACATATTACTGTCATTCTACCTCCTATTGTATTTATCCATTCTAATATTAATATGTTTTTTTTCCGACTATAGCTTTTGTTTGTCTATTATTTTTTAATTGTACATTATTTTGATTTGTTCGTATTATACGCTTTCTACAACTCTATGCCTTATATTTTTGCACCTTTTATGAGGTTGTAGAAGATTCATTTTAGATTATTTTTGGTTTTTCTGCCCATATTATAAGGGTTTTGCAATTATATTGCTTATATTTGCAGCTTTTTTTTTGTTGTGATTGCAATTATATTGCTTATATTTAACTTCAATCGGGCTGAAGATAGGGGTATAGATCACCAGATTCCTGATAATTTTCGACGTTGGAATTTGGTGTGCACGATCTTAGGTGAGTGAAAGAATAATTTTGTCCAATAATTTTTCATTGTTGAGGATGCTTATAGGATGGCGACTGCTAAAATGGATTATCACAAAGGAAGCTGAAATAAAATTAAAAATTCTGTCTTTGGATTTCAGTACGGATTTTATTTCAATCTAAATTATAAATCCAATTTCATGAATTCATGATTTCTCTTTAATTCTTGTAAGGACATTACTATGTCTTATCAATATATTTCATTGGATTTTTTTCCCCTTATGTTCTCGTCATAATTTCTTGAACTTTCATGTTACGCCATAGTTTCATTGAAGTGTGAGTATCTTTGATTTATCTTCCACTACCTTTTAAAAATTAAGTTTCTTTACTTCATTAATCTATCCCTTTTCCTTCTTTCTTGTACTTTTTGGTTTCATTTTTTTTAATACTTTTATGGCTTTAATTAATGGAGGATAATTATAATTACCATTGTAAAATATTAGATCTTAAAATGGCAGGATGTTATTATCCAAACTCTTTTGACAAAGAAGTTGTTATTCCTTTTTCTGTAAGTATCTATATAAACCTTTTTTTATAATTTAGTTTAGTTCTTTAAAGGGTTTCATCCTTTTTGTTATTGAAATTTATGTATAATTATAATAATTTACGTTTAGTTATTTGTTTAGTTTTTGGGTTTAGTGGGGTTTAGATCTTTGTTGGTGTGATTAACTAGATTTGTAATTAGTTTATTGCTTCTTTCGCCCCAATCATATGCGTACGATTGATTAAAACAAGCTGCAAAAAGAATATAAAAAGGCAAACAAATGATTGAGACGGGGAGGGGAGTATGGTTTAAATTGAGTCAAATTTACCGAAGTAGGTGGTAGGTAAATAAATGTTTCTTTTAAATGTTTGATTTATTGTGTCAGAGAGTGAAATTGAAATTGGGGTTTAGGATTTGTGCATATCGAAGAGTACTAACAAAGCCCGATCCATATCAACCCAAACCAAGTACCTATGGTTTTATCAATAACGGTGGATTGATCTGTGTTTGGTGATGTTTTATTTGAAGGGGCTATAGATGGCTATCGTTGTGTTTATGTTCCATTTTTATTTGTCAAAATCTTTAAATTTGCTTTCTTGACCGTCTTCTTAAGGAGCCTAATGGATGTTTATTTTCCTGCCACTTTTACACAGAGGTACTCAGGTACTCAAGTAACATAAAGGTAGTCACGAAGAGATTACTCGGAAAGTTTTGAGGCAGGTAGTTTTATCAAAATTTATATTTTCCTTTTCTGAAATAAAGAGATGGTCATTGTCACACGCCTTCTTGAAGATTGCCTTATGGATTGGAGCTTTATGGTTGATTTGGGTACCAGTGGATCGGAGTCTACCTGATATGAGAAATTCAATGTTTGTAGGATGGGAGACAAGTGGAGAACTTGAAGCAGGGTTTGGTGGAGTTGTATAACTACGAGGTTATCTGAAACTGAATGAAGAAAGCCTTTAAGGTACGACTTATGATTGACTTTTTTCATTCAAATTATCTATGCTTTAATTATTTTTAGAAGTATTGTGTCTGAAATTCTTATTTCAGCTTGTTATGTCTGGAATTTTCTGATCTGTTGTTGTTTTCAGGGTTTGGTTTTCGGCTTTTGGTCTGAGTTTTGATTTCTGGGTTACTTTGGTGGCTAATTGAGGAACAGAGTTTTTTTGATGTGCTGACGTAGTGATTTGTCTTTTACCCCCAACTGTTATAGCCCAGAGTTACTTCCGTTTGTTTTAAAGTCGCTTAAAGTCGCTTTTGTTGTTTTTATGCTTATTTTAGTCTCTCTTATTGGTATTTCACTTATTTCAAGTGAGGGAAAGATGGTTTCTACTTTATTGTGTTGAGATTGAGAGGGAGGGAAAGGGAAAGGCAGTCTTTGCTTTGTTTTGTTTGAATTGAACGAGAAGGTGTAGTGAAGGATATGGGAGGAGGGTGTGAGGAAAAGAGGGAGAGCGCCTTTGCTCTGCATGTGTTACTTCTTGCTTGGTGTTTTACTTTGTTGATGCCTATGAAAAGCCCAGTTAATTAGTATGAAGTCTTCACTTTGTTGTATAATCACCATTACCAGTTGAAACTTTTTGTTACAATCACGCTGCTTAGTTCAGTCAAGTTAATTGTATTAAAAGCAAGTCAACTTGTTTTGCTTCCTACGGGGTCCAATTTGGGTTTGTCATAATGGGTGGGTTTGTGTCCTTTGTCACACTCACATCATTGACTCTTGTTTGGGATGTTGGTGGTTCGTAGTTGTTTAGTTTGTTGATTAGTTGGCGTCATATATTTATTTTGTGTTTTCTTTATTTATTTCCGTTAACTGGGGAGGTTTGGCCATGTGTTGTTTTGTCGTCATTTTTTGTTGATTTATTTGATGGTTTTCGGTTATTTTGTGCTCTTTATAAATCTTCCCAGGTTGTTGTATTCAGTGGCGGATGCACCTTGTGTGGTATGGGTCCCAGGACACCCCTAACATAGTGAAATTGTGTGCTAAATATTTCATTACTGTAAACTGGACCCCATTAATCTAGAACTAGGACACCATAAACTGTTGCCTCTCTCCCTTAAAGAATGGAAAAAGAGGAAAAAAGTTGTCAGAACTTAGAATGATGATATATCTCAATATATATATATATATAGAGAGGTGGGTTCAAATAAGTCCTCCCCTTCCCTTTGAGTCCTTGAGTCCTCATCCAAGCCCTTGGATTAGGAGGATGAAGGGCTAGGATTAGAACAAAATGAAAGGTTAGGATTGTGAGACACACACAATCATCTCCTTCAAACCCTAGTATTTATACCCATTTTCCACTCTTTTTCTTCATTTTCACATCCTCTCATTCTCTTTCTCCCTCCCTTCTCTCTCTATATCCTCTCAAAAAAAAAACCAAAAAAACCCTAAAAAAAAAACTACCCCACGGCCCACCCACCACCTTCAAACCACCACCACCTCCTCCTCCCTACACCGCCACCTTCACCACCGCACCGTCCTCCTCTCCAACTTCCTCCTTCTCCTCCACTGTCCTCCTTCCGCCGCCGTTGTCCTCCCCCGCCGTCCCTGCCAACGTCCCCTCGCCTTCCCCCGCTTTCGTCCCCCGCCTTACCCTCGCCTTCCCCCGCCCTGTTCCCTCGCCTGCCTCCTCCTCCGCCTGCCTCCTCCCCCACCTCCCTCCTCCACCGCCTCCCTCTTCCCTCCGCCTCCCCTATCCTTCTCCTCTCCCTCCTATCCTCTTCTCGGCTAGACCACCAGCAGCAGCCACGCCTGGTGGTCTGGCCGAGAAGAGGAGAGGAGGGAGAGGAGAAGGATAGGGGAGGCGGTGGAGATTGGGTGGCTGCACTGTTGTGGCGGTTTTGGGGCTCGAAAAACCGCCACTTTTTCAGATCTGGATTGTTTTTAGTTTTTTTTTTTGTTTCCTTGTTTTTTTTTATTTTGTTGGTGGTTGTTTTTTTTATTTTGTATCATCAAATTTATTTTATCTCGTTTTAGATCTGAAAAAAGGTTAAAAACTACCACTATTTCAAATCATGTTTTTTATTTTTCAGATTTATTATGTTTTTTTATTTTTTATTTCAAATCTATGTTTTATGTTAGATCTGAAAAAAGGTTAAAAACTACTACTAAAGTTTCATTAGTATGTACTAAAGTTTCATTAGTATGTACTAAAGTTTCATTAGTATGTACTAAAGTTTCACTAGTACGTACTAAAGTTTCACTAGTACGTACTAAAGTTTCACTAGTACGTACTAAAGTTTCACTAGTACGTACTAAAGTTTCACTAGTATGTACTAAAATGTACTAAAGTTTCACAATTATGTACTAAAGTTTCACAATTATGTACTAAAGTTTCACAATTACAAACTAAAGTTTCACTAGTACATACTAAAGTTTCACTAATATTTACTAAAGTTTCACTATTATGTACTAAAGTTTCACTATTATGTACTAAAGTTTCACTATTATGTACTAAAGTTTCACTAGTATGTACTAAAGTTTCACAATTATGGACTAAAGTTTCACTAGTATGTACTAAAGTTTCACAATTATGGACTAAAGTTGCACTGGACTAAAGTTATCTTATTAAGGACTGAAGTTACTTAATTAATGATTATAGTTACATTAGTACGGACTGAAGTTACACTAGAAAAGACTAAAGTTACCTAAACATGAGTTACACTATAATTGACTAAAGTTACACAGTTAATAAATGAAGTTTCACTAATAAAGTTTAAAGTTACAAAAATAATGGTTGAAATTACACTCTTAATGACTAAAGTTAGCCTCATAAAAAAAACAAAAATTTAGTATGTACTAGTGAAATTTAGTATGACAAAAATTTGTTTAAAAATTATATAAATTCAAATTTATATAGTTAAAATCACATTTTAATTTAAAGTTACACAAAAAATGGTTAAAGTTTCACTCTTAATGACTAAAGTTCGTCTCCTAAAAAAACAAAAATCACATAAATTTGTCTTAAAATTACATAAATTCAAATTTATATAGTTTAAATCACATTTTAATTTAAAGTTACACAAAAAATGGTTAAAGTTTCACTCTTAATGACTAAAGTTCGTCTCATAAAAAAAAAAAAATCACATAAATTTGTCTTAAAATTACATAAATTCAAATTTATATAGTTTAAATCACATTTTTATTTAAAGTTACACAAAAAAAGGTTGAAGTTACATAAATAATTATTAAAGTTACACTCGGAATGTAGGTGAAAGTCATTAAAACTTACTCATTTTATTCTAATCTTGTCCCTTCATTTTGTTCTAATCTTGTCCATTCATTTTTCTTTTAATCTTAGCCTTTCATCTTGTTCTAATCTTGTCCCTCCATCTCTTTCATCCAAAGGGCAAGATGATGACTCATGGACTCAATTTTGAAGGTGGACTCATTATAACTTGCCTCTCTATATATATATATATATATATATATATATATATATATATATATATATATATATATACGGGACAAATAATTGAATATAAAATGTTTTAATGTAAAATAAAGATCTCTTCTAGCCTCTAGATTTTATTCACCTACATAAAAGCTTCAAAGAAATTTGCATAGAAAATTTAAGTTAAATGATAAGTGCCCTACTTATCTGTTCATAAAACTGGTCAGTGATAGTGATGTGTCATTATCTGCGTGATTTCTCGTTTTTAGTGGTCATTCCTTGTTGCATGAGTACTCCACTCCCCACGTTTTTTTCCCGCTAGGAGTATTAAGTAACTCGCTTAAATATATTGAAATTTAGAACTATTGTCTCTTTTCAATTTTGCTGCTCTGCATTTGTGTACGTATGCATTTCTTTCCTCGTCTACTATGTTCGTTTTGTTAGTGCAGCTGATGGGTCATGCTAGGCCCTTTGTTGTTGCGAGAATTTATGTATAATGGTGCTTTAAGTTGTTAGACAGTTCGGTTGCGACATTCTGTTTTTAAAGTCAAAAACAAGCATTTTTGGATTATGATGTTCTCTAATTTGAATGGGCTTTGGAGGGTAGGCTTTCCCACGTCATCTCATGTTTACAGTTGTTGCAAATTGGCTATATTATCTTGTTTCGTTTGTGTTGTTACAAGGGCAATACAAATATATTAAGGCTCACCTATTTTATTGTACTTTTTGGTGAGCCTACGGAGGTTGCTATTTTATTTGCCGGGTTTTATTACCGTGTTTTTACGTCCTTTTGTTTATTGCCTTCCAGACTGCATGTGTACGTATTGAGCGCACACTTCCTTGTCTTTGAATTTGCAACTATCCTGCATCTAAGCTCGAACAATGAGACAACTAGAGTTTTCGGAGCCCATCTATGTTGTTTTCCTTTTTCCTTATTTAGTACCCCCCTATACGGGTAAATGCACTAGCTACTCAACATATAAGACAACAATAGTTCTCAATTCCCATCTAAAAAAGGTTGATATTGGTGAATTAGTATATGTAGGTTGTGGTTTTTCTTAGAACAGTTGTGTATAACATACGGCGCATGCACTCTCATAAAACCATGATCCCTCATGAATTAGTGACTTTAGCTGCCTTGGATATTAGATATATGTTTCAGAATTTGCGGTCTTTGGCTAGGCAAGTTGAGTGTTACATTTTTCATCTGAAACCGTAGAAATGTGCGCACTCTAATAAAAAAAACTAGAAAAGACAGCGCATTTTTAGGGAGTTTCAATATTGTCTTTGTACAAAATAGTATCCAAGTTACGCCAGATGTTATAACATCTTTTGGGTTTGTGCATTTCTAATTATCCTAGGGTTCGCTACTTACTTGACACCAGCTTCCAATTTTTCATAATGACAATTTGATGACAAGCAAATAGTTGTATGCGTATGATATTCGGCTTGCAATGGGCTATAGCTCTTTTAGTTTATGATTCAATGTCCCATAACGAGATCGCAAAACGTTCACCAAATTGGGGCACCGCGGGAGCAACAACTAGTTCTAAAAAAGTTAACAAAAATTTCATAAAAGGATGACCAACCGGAAAAGAACTAGGATCACATGAGTTATTAAGTTCTAACTGGCAAATAAGCCACTTGGCGAACTGTAGATCAATGATGACATTGGTACTATGTACTACTTAACTTATCAAGCTTTGCCCGGGCCATGGCCCTTTCAGCCTAGGCATATAGCTTCGCCTATGACGTCATAGTTTTACACTTTTACATAAGACGACAATATAAAAATTATTCACAACATAAATCAAAGCAACCACACATTCAAGTAAATAAAACGCGAATGACGTAAGTAATTCACAATATTTGCATCGGAGTCCTGAGAACAACTTCAATTTGAGATTTCATAAAATGGTTCATGGTGTACCCGTCTTCACCTGTCCCGTAAACATCGTATAACGTCCTAGATAGATTTACGACCCGAGTTAATAACGTCATTGGAACAACAGTTGGTTGAAACATGTCTTGTATTATATCCTTCCATGCATTTTCTAAAATCAAGTGTAGTTGTACGTATGCTTCTTCTTGTGTCACACCATATTGTTTCATGTAGCATTCCACTGCCGAGGCAACGTGACCTCTATCTTGCTCAAACTGTTAATGCATAAATAACTGTTAATGTGAAACTATATTCGATCCACAAAGTTAAATATAATCTCAATAGATGCCTGCATCGGAGGAAGACGATTTATTTTTTGCTACGATAAATGAGGCTTAAGGGTCTAAGCTAAAGGCCAGGAGCGAGACTTTAACTTGATGAGGCTCGACATTATCCAGGATACTGGATACCAACATCTTAATCACTAGGTTAATAATCTTCGATAGATCGAGGAACGATTTTAGTGATCAGGATATATATTAGACACATACCTTATGACTACCAATATCATTCAAGATCCTAGCAAGTACACATGAAGCTTTGACAGCTTTAGATGACTTATAAATCCATTCAAAGGCATCCTTAGTTGCAATATCTCCCATTCCTAGAAAAACTGCAGTAATAACATAGACATAGCCGGAGCTTACAATCCCATTTCTCATATACTCATCAAATGTTGGTACATACTCTTCATCACACCATTTTGCTTCTTGCATGTAACTCCTACACATCGCTTTCATCTGAAGAGTTGAACATATATAAGTTTCACTAGTTTCAGTCAATAGTTATTTTTGTTTCAAAATCCTTATCATAAAAAAGTCAAATAAATAACTACTATTGGGATGGAGAGAGTGTTGTAAGTGTATGTCTAGTTACCGTGACATAATAGGTGGAACGGGGTTACTCGGTTAGCCAGGGTGGCCGTCTCTACTAATCGATATACTCCTTACGGATCATTATTTTTGTCAGGAATTTACCTTAGTACTTCGTATAATACTTCATAGAAAATACTCCGTATAATACCTTAGTACTCCAATTTGTCTGACATAATACTTCACATTTTCTTTTTTTAAATACTCCGTATATCATTATTTGAAATTTAATCATAGAAAATGAGATTATCTTCCAATATATCATGAGAAAGTATAAAATACTAGTATTTCTTATTTTGTACTTCGTATGACATTGTCATACAGAGTACGGCGTAATTATTAGTCAAAAAATCTTTTTATGAAAAAGTAAAGAAAATACTAATGTGTATTTTTAGGGCACATATTAAAAAAAAAAAGTATTAAGAAAATTTGAAAAAATCATGAAATAGCGCTATCGAGATACTGAAATTTGGTACCTCCTTCTCACATGCACAAAGTAAAATCTCATAAAATTCCTCTTTGTCAAACAAATCCTACATAATGCATGTGAAACGGTGGTACAAAATTCCGTCGTTTTTTTTATTATTGTCTAAAAATTTAAATGGCAGTTAAATGCTTTACTTGCAAGCGGACATAATCAACAGCCCATGACCTTCTTTCTCTAACCAAATCTTTCTCGAATTCTTCGCACGTGTCAAGAATCAAATTATAGATAAATTTCATATAATCTGGAAGCTCCGTCACACAACTTTTATCCCACCTACAAAACCATCACATGCATGATCTAATCTACACTTCTTAAAAAGCCCCAACACCCCCTTTACTGTTCACATAAAATAGTAACCTTCATGCTGGTCACATGAGTAACAGTAGCTTACTTCCCCCACTTCCGCCCTTCTACTACTACCTCACTAATTCATT
>JAIUZE010000755.1:0-22500 GCA_022085475.1 Heliosperma pusillum
CTTTGATCTTTCTTCTCATAATTGTTGCTAGCTATAATAAGACTAAAGCACACAATTACACGCATATGATATATCGAGTAAAACACATTATTACGTAAACATATGTCATTATCAAAACTATGAAATTGGTCCAACATATATATATATTGATAATAATAAATGTTTAATTTACTGTGTGTGATTATTGATTATCATTGTTGTTAATTTCGATAATTTATTTATATAACATATATATATTTACATGTAGATACATAATAACATGAAAAGTTTAGAACGACAGTGGATGTATGAAAGATTAGACGAAAAAAAGAAACCCAAGCTGATATTTGCAAATTGGGTGAAAGAGTTTATTGAATTCGCGGAACAATCTAGTGAGTTTAAGGATTTAGGCGGTGAAATGAGGTGTCCATGTAAGAAATGCGATAACTTAGCTTTTAAATCGAAAAGGGAGGTTCAAAATCATCTATGGGCGAATGGTTTTACTGATAATTATTATGTATGGAAGTATCACGGTGAGAAACTGGCTACCGAAGAGAGTTCAAGTAGTATCGTAGTTAGTGAGAATCCTTACCGGGAGTTGGCTGAAGATGCATTACGTGATAATGTTGAGCAAATAATGGAGGCTCGACTTAATCTCGAAGACCTTAGCGATGAAGAAGTTCGTTATACCCCACATCCCCAAGTTTCAGCCTTTTTTAGAATGCTAAATAAAGCCGAACAACCAGTGTATGAGGGAAGTAGTATGAGTTTGTTGCGAGCGGTTGCTAGGTTGGTAGCACTCAAATGTGAGAACAACTTATCTCTTAGATGCGCCAATGGTTTTATGTCGTTAATTAGTGACATTATTCCAAAAAATAATCAAATGGCGCACAATTTTCAAAAGATTAAGAATTTGCTTAAGGGACTCCAACTACCCCATGTGAAAATCGATGCATGTCCTACCGGTTGCATGCTTTTTTGGGATGAAAATGTTAATCTTGAGGAATGTACCAAATGTCATGCCTCTCGGTATAAAGGTAAAAAGAATTTAAGTGGCCGGAAGCGAATACCTTGTAAACCACTGACTTATTTCCCGCTTGCGCTAAGGTTACAACGACTATTTGCAACCAAACACATAGCAGGTGAGATGAGTTGGCACCATAAAAACTCTCGATTAAGAGAAAGAGAGACAATGGCACACCTAAGTGATGGAGAAGCGTGGAAACATTTCGATAGAGAGCATCCTAAATTTGCAAGTGAGCCTCGAAATGTTCGCCTAGGTTTGTGTACAGATGGATTTTCACCTTATGGCCAATTCGGGAAGTCTTACTCGCGTTGGCCCGTGATTGTAACCTCGTACAACTTACCCCCTTGGTTATGCATGAAGAGGTAATTTATGTTCTTATCTATGTTCGTTCCAGGTCCTAGTAACCCTAAAGCAAAATTTCCGTCTACATCCAACCGTTGATCAAAGAGTTGAAAGAACTTTGGGAAACCGGTGTGGATACCTACGATGTCTCTAAGAAACATTATTTTCAATTAAAAGTGGCATTACTATGGACGATCAATGATTTTCCTGCATATGGCATGCTTCCCGGTTGGTCCACAGCCGGATACCGTGCTTGTCCTTACTGTCTTCAAAAAGATCCTAAATCCTTTTTTCTTAAACATAGTTGAAAGGTTTGTTGGTTCGATTGTCATCGTAATTTCTTGAAACATGATCAACCATTCCGCAACAATTGTAAGCATTTTCTAAAGAATAGGAAAACTGAGGATACCACAGTTGCAATCAAATTAACTGGTGCTGAGGTCTGGGATTCGGTAAAAGGTTTACCAAAAGTTATCGAGTCTTCTGCTGAAGAAATGAAAAGATTGAAAGACGACAAAACTGAAGGTTGGTGGAAACAAAGCATATTCTGGAAACTCCCTTATTGGAAGACATTGTTGATTCGACACAACTTAGATGTTATGCACATTGAGAAAAACTTTTTTGAACAACTTATCAACACGGTGATGAATGTAACAAAGAAAACTTCATTTGGCCCTAAGGGTAAAGTTGACTTTCTTGAGTATTGCTTGAAACGACCCATATCATCTAGGTTTGTTTTAGAGACAGCGGAGAAGAAGGCTCTATGCGAATGGGTTGCTAGTTTGAAATTCCCGGAAGGTTATGCTTCAGATTTAAGTCGGTGTGTTGACCATAGAAATTTGGTGTTACATTCCATGAAAAGTCATGATTGTCATGTCTTTATGGAACGGTTATTTCCTGTTGCGTTGAAACATTTACTCCCGACGAATTCTTGGAATGCTATAACTGAGATAAGCCAATTTTTTAGAGACTTGTGTACTTCTACGATTAAAGTAGATTGCATGGAACATCTAGAGTCAAGAATTGCGGAGATATTATGCAAGTTAGAAATGATATTTCCCCCTTCTTTCTTCAATTCCATAGAGCATTTACCTATTTACTTACCTTATGAAGCGAAGGTTGGAGGACATGTTCAATATCGATGGATGTATCCATTTGAGAGGTTCCTTAATTATTTGAAAAAGAAGGTTGGCAACAAAGCTCGGGTCGAGGGTTCCATATGCAACGCTTTTTTGTTAGAGGAAATTTCTAATTTTTGTTCCCTATATTTTGAAGATCACATTGACACAAAAGCGAAGGACTTGGAGGTTGGTGTGAATTCCGATAACCAACTAGATTCAAATATACCCGAGTTGTTCAATGATGACTTGGGAATGGGTTAATCCTAGAGCTGCTAAGACAAACGTAAGTTTGTCTAATAATTACTAAGGAGTTTTTTTTTATATTCAACTTTAATACTATTTATTAGCTTTGTTTTGTTTTGATCACTTAATGTTTTTAATTATATAATTTCTTTTTTGTTGGTTCAGGAAGCTTACACCGAAGAGATGAGTCAGCCAACGCCAACTGGCGAGACCTCAGACGAATTCCATGCATACTATAAAGCTGTAGATGGATTCGATAAGAAGTCGAGGCTCTTCGGGATAGGAGACAAGGGGAAAGAAGTGTGGTATGATCCACCTTGAAACAAAAGTGCACGCGCATCTTTCTCCTACAATCCTACTGATTACACTGGATTCGCAAGTGAAAATACTCAAATAAAGGAGCAATTGAGTGCACTTGCGAATGAACGAGAACATGAGCGAGCCGCCCGACTTGCCCTTGAAGCACAAGTACGGGGCAATCAACAACAAATGGAGAGCCAAGCCGAGCAAATGGCCGCCATGCAAGCGGCGTTGATGAAATTTCTTCCCCCGGACTTGTGCAATTTCCCTCCTCCACGTCCAAGAGACGACAACGCGGACGACGGGCACGGTTTTAGACGGGGTTCCGTTACCCTCTTAGGTTAGTAATTTATCATCTACCTAAGTTAGTGAACCCGTTGAATTTGTAAGCTTGTAAAAAAAAAGTTGTATGAATTTGTTTAACTTTTTATGTAATGGATTTTTTTTCCAATTTCTATCGATCTTCCGATTTATTTTTATTGCCTTTTGTTGATTCCCGCCCATGCGGTCGATGTGAGTATGAATTACCGCTTTGCGGTGGACGAATGTATTTTCCGTATTGCAGGTTTTGTTGAAATTTTCACCGTTTAAAACAATGCAAAATACGCATTGTCAAGATTTTTAAAACGATGCTATATTAAGTACTGACGGAAATTCCGTCAGTAAAGTCAAGAAAATCTTGACTTTACTGACGAGATTTCCCTCAGGAAGTCAAGAAAATCTTGGCTGTACTGACGGAATTTCCGTCAGGAAGTCAAGAAAATCTTGACTTTACTGACGGAATTTCCGTTAGGAAGTCAAGAAAATCTTGACTGTACTGACGGAATTTCCGTCAGTACAGTCAAGTTTATCTTGACTTTTCGGTTAAATTGGCTGACGAATCATCCGTCAGTAAACCGTCAGAAGTCAAGTTACTGACGGAAATTCCGTCATTAATTGACATTAATGACGGAATTTTGGTGTTTCTGACGGATTTATTCCGTTAGTTTCCCGAGTTCTTTTTGTAGTGTATTCATCTCGCGCGTTTTTTTACCGCATCTTTTTCCGCGTCATTTCATAAGTCACTTATTCAATGTCAGAGGTGAGGGAACCTATATAAACATAAAAAATATGCTATTTTTTTCCGATGTGGATAGGTTTGCGACGGAATTTCCGTCGCAAATATATTTTCCCGCGCTAGCCAAAAATTGAGCGCTAAAAATTTTCATTTGCGACGGAAATTCCGTCGTAAAATCCTCAGAATCCGTCGCAAAAAACTATCTTGCGACGTAATTCAATCCGTCGCACAAAATCCTTCGCAAAAATCCGTCGCAAAATCTATTTTGTGACGGATTTTAATTCCGTTTCAAAACATTCGTCGCAGATTGACTTTTTTCTTGTAGTGAGTGGGCTACTTCTCATATCACCAATTGGTTTTAGGATGGAACCTCACTTGCTTGTGAGCCAGTCTCATGCACCTAATTCTATAAGCCTGTTGCGGAGGACTTAACCAGAATTGTTGAGATATGTTTTCCTTGTGCTTCTAATGTGCGTGTTTCCCAAATGTGTCACTACAAGAAAATGCTTCATTAGCGGCGGAATATTTGCGACGGACATAAATACCGTAGAAAAAGAGACATTGCAACGGACCCTGCGACGAACTTGCGACGTCAATTCCGTAGCAGAGTTTTCAGTCATGGCTAGAGGTGGCAATCGGGTCAATCAGGTCGGTTACGGGTCGGGTTCAGGCAGTTCGGGTCATGTCGGGCTCGGGTTTGGTTGGGTCAAGTTGCTTATTCAGGTCGAGTCGGGTTCGGGTTGGGTTGCTTACGGGTCAGGTTAATAAGGTCAATAACTACAACAGGTCGGTTCAGTTTCGGATCGGTTGACCAATGAGTTGGGATATATCAGATCAATATGCTTGATCAGGTCGAGACCGGTTTGGTTTCGGGTTACTGATGGGTCGAGTTTTTTATATTGTCGTCTTAGATTTGAAAATTAATCGGGTCAATGGTCGGGTCGTTCTGTTAAAAGATCACTTTTGAACTTATGAATTATAATATTGGATTAGAGGAACTCGATACAAAAGATATTTGTAAAATATAAGAGTATAACACTATAAAAGTTAACCAAGTGGTGTTAGTCCAGTGGTAAGCCAGGTTAAACTTTGAAGCTTGCAGAAATGCAGGAGTTGAGAGGTCCTGGGTTCGACTACCAGATGGGGCGATGATCACTTGGCCACTGCAGCCCCCGAAGGGGGTGGCTTACATGGTCCATGTGATGGTGCGGGAATGCATGGGCCCAGGGGATTCAACCCCCTCGTCATCAAAAAAAAAAAAAAAACACTATAAAAGTTGATGATTGTATAATTTCATTTAACACTTATGTTGCTCGACCTCGGTTATAAGTATAAGACATGAGTGCCTATTCAGTGTCGGATTCGCCTATATTATGGACAAAAAATAATGTTTTTGGTCTAAATTAATCAGTTGTTTATGTAGTTCATAGTTTTGAACATTTGACATATGAAGTATGGCAAGTAACTAAATGAATTACCTATGAAATAGATTTTATTTATTATCTTGACGGTGATCCTACGTATTTAATTTGGAATAGGCTCTATTAGAATGGTATATTTGAGATTTGGATTTTAAGATCATAATTAATAACCGAGGTCGGATTGTATGGTCATAACTCATAACTCTTTCTTCCCTTTATTGTTTTCAATGGAGCCAAAACTAAACACTATTTTTTTCACAAAGCGTTAATTTAAAATTTTCTACATATATATATCACTTGCAAAATATTTATTAATAAGTTTAACTAGGAATATAGCGTACTAAATTTACAATTGACTATTTATTTTAAGATTACATTTTGTTTTAAAATGAGCGATAATTTTTTATATCCAATTTATTAACAAAAAAACAAACTATAAAGGAATTTAGATTCTTAAAAAAGATTATTTGGCTATGAGTCGGGTCGAGTTTAAACGGGTTACATGTCGGTTCAGTTCGGTTTGGGTCATATCATTTCAGGTTCTATCGGTTTATCGGTTAACCTTCAGGTCGGTTCAGGTCGGTTTCAGTTCAGCAACTTTACGGGTTCTATCAAGTCGGTTTTCGGATAATTCAGGTCGGTTCTTCGGGTCGGGTCACCTTTTGCCAGCTCTAGTCATGGCGCCTACACATTTCACATGGCGGGAAAGTCTGCGACGAAAATTCCGTCGCCAATTCCGTCGCAAACGTGCAGTTTTGCGACGGAATTAGCGACGGAATTTCTGTCGCAAAGTCAAGATATTGACTTAGATATTCTAACTGAAAAGGGACAGGTGGCAGTTAATTTGCGACGAAATTGCGACGGAAATTCCGTCGCAAACAAAAAAAAAAGTCTGCGACGGATTTGCGACGGATATTCCGTCGCAGGATGTTTTTAATATATCCCACAACAGCTCTCTCTCTCTCCTCGTGTTTCGTTTAATATCCCACCCAAATCGTCAATTCCCCTTCACCAAATACGACCACCGCAGCCACCCCCAAGACCACCGGCGCCAACCCAACCCCAGAACACCGGAGCCACACCTACACCGCCGGATATACCCCTAAATGTATAGGTTCAAAGGACATTTAATGAAGACATTTAGCTTGAAGGCAGTTCCAATTTCTTCGTTTTTTTTTGGCAAAATAGCACACACAATTTTATGGGTTGTCTCCCGGAAGCGATTTTATTTAACGTTGTGGGCTTGACATCTCGTGCAGTGGTGAACCACCTGACTTAAGAAAAGGCTAGAAATATGTAACTTTATAAAATCTCCTTCAACACAACGCTTTGTTAAGAGCGGAACAACTCAATGCCATGAGTTGTTTATCAAACATGCTCGCAAAAAAAGTTTGATGAATGATGATAAAAACAAAACATCAATTACAGCAATTCACGAACAAAAGAGGTACAAGCAAATTAGTGATTTTCCAAACCTCTTCGTTGTTCAAAAATATCTTCATTGTCACGATATGGTTCCTTGTAAAAGAATCTGGATCTAAGGAAAACCAAATAAGTGAAAGAGAAAATATAAGGACCTGTAAGAGCTAGCTCGGGTAGCTTCTTAAGATGAGCTACTTTGAGTGGTTCCTCCTTTTGGGAGAGAACTCAATTAGCTCGTTCACTTTTACTTCATTGATGTTCTCCTTGCAGCCTCCAATCATTACATCTTCCCCTAAAGACATAGGTTCTCTAAAAGGTAATATATCTCCCAAATTATCAATCATGAAAAGATCATCTCCAGCAAAACCTAGAATCTCAAATTCTACTTCATCGACTTCGCTCTCCTCATCCATATGCTCATCCTCAACATTCGCTCTTTAATAATCAATAAAGGTCAAGACATCACTAAAATCATTGTGACTCAAGGAACCATCATCATCAACATCCTCTTTATCATCATCCCAAAAACCATCATCATCATCATCACATTCCTTATAAGAGTGACTCACACTGATTTTAAGGAGAAGGGAATCCTCAAACTCATTAGAATGCTCAATTTGCCACTTATAGTAAAAACCAAATTCCTCTTGTGTGACATGGCTATCAATGTTACTAGCCACTTGTTTAAATCGATCCTTTAGATCTTGACTAATTGGATTAGTCTCATGGTAGGAGGGGGTAATATTGGCATAAGAAAAATCCACACCGGCCATCAAAGAACTTATCACGTTCTCGAGTAAACATAACTGAGTCATCATGACAATCCCAAACATCAAAATGTAGGGGTTGAAGCTGTCTAGGGAAGAAACTGTGTCGCTCCCATTCTTCAGTGTCATGTGCCAAGTATTGTAAAAGTTCTCACTTCGATTCATAGCTTAACCTATTAATAAATTCTCCCCCATTCAAAAATTTCACTTGCATCATAGTTTCATCATTTAACCCATTACACACTACTTGATAAAGTTTCGAAGTTTGATATGAGTAACGACATGTCGAGACATATCCACTTATTCTTTAAAATACTTATAAAATAATTCATCTTTATATTGAGGAAACTTTAATCTAGCAACAATCTAACGAGGAATATAGACTCAATATAGACACTTAACAATTATTAGAACAAACTAATACTCTCTATACTATCATGAAAAACGACATTAATATTTATAGTTTATACGAAGACAAACTAATTAACAATGAACTAAAGACTCAATACTACGAAACACAAAAAATCAACTATTATCTTCCCCGACAACGACCCTAAAATTTAGTGAACCAAAGTCGTAATCTACCAAAGATAATATTTATAACACTTAAAACCTTAAACTTAATAATAGTATAAGGTAATAAGGATCGGTGTGCGAGGAAGACGATATGATTAAAGTGTAAATAATATAGAGTACAAATAACAAGAGAGGATGATTTGACGATGTTATTGACTAATGATAATAGAGATAATGATAAAAACAATAGTGAAGAGCAATATGTTAGTGATATGACATTTAATTTGTCTTAAGGTTAAAAGGGATAATGCCTGATGCGTGTCATTCATATGCGTTTATTCTCTTATTTGACACGCATTTCTATGCTTATTACGTAACTTTTAGCTATTATTATTCCTCTATTTGCTACTTTAGGTTGTGTTGTAGTTTTATAGGTTATTACCCAAAAAGGAGCAAATGCAAGCCAAATCCTATCAACAAAGTAAGTTTGAAGGAATTTAAAGAGCCTTATGTCCCTAGTGTCCAGTTTTAAGAGCCATATCTTAAGATCTACAATTGATAATCCAGTTATTCCAATTGGATATGAAAGCTTATCCTCTTAGATTTCCAACGCCACCAAAAATGCATGATTTGACCAAGTAACGAAGAAATGGCGTCCTTTTGAAGTTCGGTGCGCATTGCAGGAAATTCGCCAGACTTTTAGTCGATCGACTAGCTGAAGTTGTCGATCGACCACTTGAAGAATTTAGTCGATCGACATAGCTCATTAGTCGATCGACTAAAATCATCACGACATCCTTTTTAGTCGATCGACTAGACCATTTGTTCGATCGACTAATTCTAGTAATCAGACAGTTATTTCGTGGCTCTAGCCCATTAGTCACTTAATTACTCTAGCTTATGGATTTAGTATTTAAGCCTTATAAGACAGAATAATTAGGTTATCTCTTTTTACTTTGAAAAACATCCTACGTTTCTTTTTACCGACTTTAAATCTAATAAATTGGAATCGATCTTTCTTCCTTCTTTTGGTATTGAATCTTTTTCCTTTAGTTTTAATTCCTTCTTCTTAATTCCTCTATCCTTGTTCTTTCTCTTTATTGTTTAATTTATTAGATTGTTAATTGTTCTTCCATCTTATTCCGTCATATTTAATTCAATTCTTATTGTTGTAGTTAATTTCATTAGATACAACATGAGTAGCTAATCTTCTATGCTAGGATTTAGGGGAACTGCGGTTATGCGATGATATATTGTTAGGTTATTAGTTAATTCATGATTATTGGATTGTTTTTTTAATCGTTGCATCAATTGTTAGTAAATTGGTTAAATGCATGTGACCAATCAATTAGTTTGTTAAACCTTGACCTAGATCGTAAGATATGGAAAGGGTAGAACTTGCAGTGAACAATAGAATGCCCTAATTAGAGCGAAAGTTAAATTAGTAATTCTAGGATGAATAGTAGACCGAAAGGAACTATTCCTTACCCTTCAGACCATGTTTATGTTAATCTTTTAATACTATCTTTGACCGTCGTTGACTGTGGTAACCCAATATCCTAGCTATTTCTCTTATTATATTTGAATTTACTTTCTTCCTTTATTTCTCTTTCCTTCACTACTTTTAGTTTAGAAAACAAACAATCAAAACCCCAATTGGTTACTTAGACAGAATATTAATTAGCGAATAGAATTTCTTTAGTCTCCCTGTGGATACGATCCCGACTTCCTTTACTGCATTAGTTTAGGCCTGTTGATTATCTTTGATTAGGTGTGCGATTTAGCCTGTCAAATTTTGGCGCCGTTGCCGGGGAGACAGTTTATTTTATTTGCTTTTTATTTAGTTTGTCTTTTGGTTCAAGGAAGTTCCGTTCCTTGAGACCGTTCTCATGCTATTTACCATTAGATTCCCGCAGGATGAGAACGATGTTTTGGCACTTATATAGACAGGATCAAGGAATGGCTTGATACACTACATCATGGAGTTTTTTCTTCCTTCCAATTTTGCCTGTTTATTATCCAGGGTATAAATGACCCTACATCAGCATAACTGAACTCATAGGAAAGGGGGACTTCAGTGGGAAACCCGTCGATGAGGTATTAGAATTTTTTGAGTGGTTTTCCCTTGAGAGTGTTAAGCCCCAATTTTCCCTTTTTGTGAGCGATAAGAGTAAAGACATGGTGATTGAGCCCACTTTTGACAAACTGAAGATAATTGATGCCAGTGAAACTATTATGGACATTTCTTGTACTATAGATGTCATTGATGAGTCGGTTTCAAATGTTTATTCGGGTTCCATGATAAGGGACCCGTTGGAGGCTTTGATTGTTTTAGATGCTTGTGCAGATGACTCAGGAACCAATGACGTTGTGTTGGATATGTTAGAGGTTGCTTTGGAAGGTAGAGAGCTTACTGCTGACGAGATCCAAACGGTAAATAGGTTGGTGTCCACCTCTTGCATGATTGAGGTAACGAAATCTGAGCTTAATCCTCTTTCCTCAAATATTAATTATGCGTTCTTAGATGAGTTTGAATCACATCCAGCTAGACCTGATTATGGGCCGGGCTGGGCCGGGTTTGGGCCGGGCTTGTGCTGAAAAAACGGCCTAATTAGTCGGGCCGGGCCGGGCCGTGTCTAGAAGGCGGGCTAGATTTAAAGGCCCAAGCCCAAATTGTTCGGGCTATAATGGGCTTCGGGCCAAAATGGGCTGAAACGGGCCAAAATTGCAACAATAGTAAACATCCAACAAAATGAATTTGTAAACAAATATTATTAACGATATGAATTAGCCGGCTAGGAAAACAATAATAGACGTAACTCATGTTTTAACAAAATGGTTATCAGTACACTAACGAAAAAGTTGTACGATAAAAATAAAAAAATATAGAAATAACAACTAGCAACCAACACCCGCAAACTCGCAAAGTTCTACAAAGTACAACACAATACTAAAGTAGCAGTAGCCACTCAAAAACATAATTTGGCTGCACAATACACTTGTTTCGGGTGGCCCTCTGAAAAGTAGCAAAATGATGAATTAAGCATCCGTGAGCTTCAAATTTCAAATGCATCATCACCATCATCTTAAATTTTGCCAAGAATAGAAGACCCTATAAAGACAACCAATAAACAAATGTTCATTATATTAACACTTTAGCAAGTAGATAAAAAAAATTGCGTAAAATATTTCTTCGTATAATAAACTTAATAATATACTTACTAAGAGAGAAATTCTTTGCTCGTAACCAATCCTCGTAGCAAGCAAGTGACTCAATAGTGAGTGATGTAAGAGAAGCTCGCCATGGATTAATCAACTTTTTTCCCATACTAAAAGCTGATTCCGAAGGAACGGAAGAAATTGGAATAGCAATAATATCACGTGCTAAAGCGGCAAGCTGTGGAAATTTAGATGATGCACCTTTCCAAAAATCCAATCTATCAAGTGGAGCGTTATAATCATAATTCTTTTCCTCCAAATATAGATCAATTTCAGATTTCTCAACCTGTACTCTTGGCCTCTTATTCATCCAAGAACCAAAACTCTTCAACCTCTCATTTCTCCCAAGAGGGATAACATTAGCACCCAAATCGTTCACATTACCAATACCACTTTGCTCACCCACTTGATTGTAATCCTTAACTAATATAAGGTAGACAATGTTTCAAGCACTTCTTTTGTCTTCTCCGTGGCATACAACTCACCATAAAGAGTAAAATAACAATACTCAACAAATGACATCTTATAGCGGGGATCTAAAACGCAAGCACAAGATAACAACAAATTGTATCTATTCCAATATTTATCGAACTTTTTTTGCATTAACTTAACCATGTTAACCAAATATTCATGCTGTCCTTTTACCACTTCCAACAATAAGCATTTTATTTCCTACACCCCTTTAAAATACAGATTTGATGTTGGAGTTTTTGATGCTGAAAATTCAGTAGTAATATCATAGAAAGTTTTCAAAAATCCATGGATAGTAGCCACTTTGTCCCACTCTTCATTGCTAAGAATATGTTGCATAAGATCCTTATCTTTTTCAATTACATGATCAATAGGACGTCTAAAGTAAAGAGCACGATCAAGCATCAAATAGGTAGAATTCCATCTCACACAACAATCACCACGAAGTCTTTTTTTTGCATCCAAATGATAAATTTGTTGAGCACCTTCATAAAATTTCTTTTTCTTTGGTATAGAATGCTTAAAATGCTTACCAATGGCTCTTATCTTATCAACAACCCCATCTATAAGTTTTAAACCAGCTTGTACAAGGAGATTTATAATATGACAACAACAACGAATTTGAAAAAATTGACCATCAAACAATAGATCACTTCCACTTCTAAGAAGTTGCCGTTTGATTTCCACAATCATGACATTATTATAAGAAGCATTATCTAATGTAAATGATGTAACTTTACCAGCAATATTCCATTTAGTTAAGCAAGTAGAAACATCATCACCAATATTGACCCCGTCAAAAGGAGGTGTCAAAGCACCAAATCTAATTATTCTCTTTTGCAATTTCCACTCATAATCAACCCAATGAGCAGTTATGCAAATATACTCATCTTGAGTACTATCATTCCTCCAATTATCTGATGTAAAAGCAATTCGACCCGGTGCTTTTTTTAGATCCTCTTCAACTGCTTTTCTCTCCTCATCATATAGTTTAAGTATATCTCTTCTGATAGTGTGCCTGCTCATCACCGTATAAGTAGGACACATACGAGAAGCCATATACTTAAACCCAGGTTCATCAACAATGGAAAAGGCATGTGCACCAGCAGCAACAAACATACAAATAGCTTTCCTTATCTCATCAAAATCTATAATTTGGTCTTTTAAAGCCATACTTTGTATTCCAGCGGGTTCTACTTTGGAGGCAATGCAAAAATTCCTAATATCTACATTACGACGCGCCATACATTTTTTTATATGTCTCATCATATGAGAAGTCCCATTCTTAGATTTTGGAGAGAAAGTTTTAGAGCAATAATTACACTTGGCTAACTCTTCATCATTAGGAGGAGGCAACTTAGTCATATGAGTCCATACCTAGACCGCTTATCACTGTCAATTTCAGGTTTGTTAACCTATGTTACTCCTCCAGCATCTTCCTCTAAGTCAAGATCAATATCATCACCCATAACCTCGTCCGGATCTTCATCATTAACATCTACAACCAAATGAATAATATCTTCTCTTGTACCCATTTCAACAGTTTCTACAATTAAAAAGAAATAAAATTACATTTACATATTATACACAAATTTTCATTATACCTAATAAAGTAATAATCACTATTTCTTTTAATCGACGAACAGATAATATTTGACCACAAAATTAGATAAAACCGCAAAAAAAAAAAAAGGAAACACAAACATAGCTGGATTTTATTGTAACTTTTGATTGCCACTCTAAGAGAAGTTGACTGCAAGGATGAGCCTTTGGATGAGATATTTATAATCAAACAATGATGGAAGGCTAATAGTCGAACAAGTTGTGCCATTAATTTGGGAAATAAAAAAATTGATTGTGATATTAGAAATCTGGAAAAATGAATACTCTAGGTAAATGAAGAGTTGAAGACTGAAGAGGCTAAGACGATGAATAAGGCTAGTAGGAAATATGGTGGGCCGTGGGGGATTGATTCTCTCATTAAATTTGATACAACATATTTTAATATTCCAATGTCCCTTTATTGTTGGTCCACTACTTTAGTCTCAAATTTTGACTTTAGTAAAAGTGATATATTGTTCCAAGTTCCAACTTTGGACGGTTGAGATTTTATTCTTTGTTTTTTTTTTTTTTTTTTAAATTTCGGGTCGGGCCGGGTCAAATTTCGGGCCTTGAGATTGGCCCAAACCCGGCCCTAAATTTGAATCGGGCTGAGTTTGGGCCGGGCCATGGGCTTTTTTGGGCCACATCGAAAGCCCAAGCCCGGGAAAAAATCGGGCCGGGTCGGGTTGGGCTGTCGGGCCTGGGCCGTCTGATCAGCTCTACATCCAGTCATTGTTAGTTCAACTCTCGATCAAGACCACCTATCTGCTTTGGTTGTTCTTAAAAAGAATGCATTTGAGGAGATTGATGATTATGACTCACCAAAAGATAGACCACCGGACATATATGAGATCATTTGTGATAGGAATATTAACATTCATACCCTGATTGTTTACTGCCAGCGTCATCGTGGGAAAATAGATAAGATGCAATGGTTTATTTTATATGTATTGATTTTTCGCTTTTACTATTTATTATCATGTGAGGATCATGCACAGAGTTATGATAAGCTTTTAAGGGCCTTGAGCGCCTACTCTTACCCGTAATTGGATAAGGGTCGCTGAATAGTGGTAGCTGGCCACGACCTCCTTTTGTTGTTGGCTGGTTTGGGGGGGTCTATCTTGTATAATTTTGTAAGTTTGCTTCCATTTAATTTATATTCATTTGCATTCACCTTGTTTTGCGTACCCTTTTCTTTATATTTTTGATGCTGCTTATTGTTTGCTGAAAACAATGAGGACATTGTGTGTTTTTGGTTTGGGGAGGGTATGCATATGTCTGTGTTTTGCATCCATTTGCATATTTGTTGCATTCACGTTCTTATATTTATTGCAGTTATGCATGCATTGTCGTTTTCAATAAAAACAAAAATTTTAAACCATAAAACAAAAAAACATGTTTACTTTTGCATTTAGGTCGAATCGGAACGGTTAGATAACAATGATGAAACCGCTTCTATGCTTTTATAGCCTAAGCCTTGCATCGATAATGCCGTCCTGGACAATCATTTGTATAATCTACGAGTTTTTGATTAAATTTTACTGAACGAATAGACTTGAATTGATATCGACAACCTACTTAAATATTCTAAGGAATTAGAGCCTCCATAAACTGATGACATTCATGATCAGTTTCATCTAGGATGTGAGTAGGACTCCTTATAAGGCACGTAACATAAATTTGCATAAGCATGACATCTACCTCTTTTTGCCTGTATGCATTCGGTTTGTGGAAGGTGACACATGTGGAGAGGCAAACCCTTTTTTTCCTCATATTTTACCCTTAAACTTCACTAGCCAAATTGACCTATTTTGACCCAATTTTTAACTACAATCCAAATTTAGCCTACCTTAGTCAAGCTAGTTTAATTTTTTGTATTGGGTACGTATTTGATTGTTAGTTTGGTATTTCAGTTTTGCAATGAGAAGAGGGTTGTTAATTTGAAAATGAAGATGGAAAAAAAAAGAATGAAAACGAATGAAAAGAGAAAAAGAAAAAAAACCAACACTCCAAAAAAAAAAATAACATGAAATAAAAGAGTTATTGAGTGTTGAAAAAGAAGAGAAAGAAGAATGTTTATACTCCCATATATGCTTGTCCTTATACATTTTTGGGGAGTCGTGTTGTGTGTATTGAGTTATGCCAAATTTGGCATCGATCTTAATTTTAAATTGGGTTTATAAGGCGGATGAGTGTACTAATTGGTTACGGTTGTACTAGCTTGACTTTACCTCCACATATCCAAAATTTATTTTACCCCTTTTTACCCAATTACCTCACCACACACTATATGTAAGTCCTCGGCATGTGTCTTGGTCCAGGTTGGTTGGAATGCATATGCACGGTCGATAGAGGTATTTATCATATTAAATTGCATGCATGCTCTTATAGGTCGCATTTAGGTGAGTGACTATTTTCTCTCTTATCTTACAACTTTTTGGCCCCTTTGAAGCTTAGTGTCAAAGAATTTCGTAGCCGCCTCATATTGAAGAAATTGAGGGGCTTGCGAAAACATCGACGTTATCCTCGTGAATATCGCATATGCATCGAGAGATATCAATTGAAGTTTGAGTTTGGGTGAGATTGACCAAATCAAGACATTCTTGGCGTCATAAGCAACCTTCAAATAAAGGTCATATTCGGCCCGAACCACCGCGGACGATCTTGGCACGGGTTCGGTGGGGGCTCTTCGACCAAGTAGCGAAGCACGTTATCGGATATCGCGGCGCTCTTAATCGTTGATTTCCATTAACCGAAGTTACTACCGTAATCTTTTAGGACACACTTGTCCATGACGGATCTCAACCATGAGTCCTTACCCAAGGTTGCGTTGTTTGATGAAGTTGACATTGTGCGAATATGGTTACTACAACAAAAAGAAATATCACTACTACAAATACAGGCAATAACAACGCCCCATCAACAACGCATACTCATGAAAATAAAGAAAAACCGTTGTGGAATGGATAATTATTTTTCCGCGGAATTTTATTAAACCTAATAACAACGGTGTTAGTTTTTCGAACGTTGTTATTAGTTTTAACAACGGCGTGAACTAAAATAACCGTTGTAAATAAATTTACTAATAACAACAGTTTATTCTATATCCGTTGTTATTAATTTAGCGCGATATAATGAAAATTAATAACAACGGGTATGAAAAACCCGTTGTTATAATGTGTTATTAATTTGGCGCATTATTTGGCTTAAATTAATAACAACGGATATGATTTTGTTGGACGTTGTTGTTAGTTGTAACAACGGATTTAACTTTGTTAACCGTTGTAAATAGGTAATCTAATAACAACGGTGAATATGAATATTAACCGTTGTCAATACTTTTAATAAAGATGAAAAAAACACAGAACACTAATAATACTGTACTGCAACACAAAAACACAAACACAAAGCGATTATACTGCATCACAAAACCACAAACACTAATAATTTATTGATTTCCTGATCGTCTCTTTGTCATCATCTCCGTCTGCTATTTCTTATTAATCAGGTATTCTAATAATTTTTCTTTATTGATTTCCTGAATTTCGTTTATTTGTGAATTAGTTGCCTTATACATTGCATTTTCTGAATTAGTTTTAATTAGTTGGATTTTCTGAATTACTTGGCTTACTATATATACTACGAATGTAGATAAATGACTCGAACTTGGATGAATGCTGCGAATATGAGTGACCCAAACTATAAGGATGGTTTAGCTGAATTTTATGAAGTCGTTGCGAACAATTTGAATGGTTCTTCTAGTATTCCATGCCCTTGTGAAAGATGTGGTAATATTAGGTATATGGCTATTCCGGACGTTAAAATTCACCTAGAAAAGTATAGTTTTAGTCGATCCTATACCCGTTGGATTTTTCATGGGGAATCATTAGAGGAAGATAATAATTTTGAAGAAGATGATCTTGAGGTATACGAAAGGATAACTGATGATCCCGAGTTTGCCGAGTATGTTGAGTTGGAAGCAGACGAGTTGAATGTTGGGTCTACAGATAATGAAGAAAAAGATGATGAATCAAATGCTTTTGAAGATGAAAACATTAATTTGGATGACCTTGACAACATGTATAAGAAGTTGTGTGAGTCTGAAGCGCCTCTATACCCTGGTTGTAAGTACACAAAGATGTCGGCTGTGGTGAAGTTGTATAATATCAAGGGGGCAAATGGGGTTAGTGACACATGTTTCACTAGTTTATTAGCCTTGATAAACGACATGCTTCCAGATGGTAATGTTCTTCCCGTTAAGACATATGAGGCTAAAAACTAATTAGAGGGGTGGGTATGAAATATGAGAAAATACATGCATGTCCAAATGATTGCGTATTGTATCGAAAATTATATCAAAACTTAACCAATTGTCCGGTTTGTTTTGAGTGGCGTTATACGGATAAGGAAGGGATCCCGGCTAAGGTGTTATGGTATTTTCCAGTGATACCAAGATTCATAAGGATGTTTGCGAATAGCAATGATTCAAAAATGTTAACTTGGCATGAAACTGGAAGAATAAATGATGGAAAGCTAAGACACCCGGCAGATGGTATGCAATGGAAATCGTTCGACGCTAAGTATCCTGATTTCGGCATTGAACCTAGAAACTTACGTCTAGCGCTGTCCACTGATGGAATGAACCCACATGGAAACATGAGTACCCAACATAGTACTTGGCCAGTAGTGTTGGAAATATACAACTTACCTCCATATGTGTGCATGAAAAGAAAGTACTTGATGTTGTCGTTGTTAATTTCCGGCCCTAAACAACCTGGAAATAATATAGATGTCTATTTGGAACCTCTTTTAGATGATTTGCGAATTTTGTGGGATAGTGGGATAGAAGTCTTTGATGCATATAGGAATGAAACTTTCAATTTGAGAGCGATGTTATTGTGTACAATAACCGACTATCCGGCTTATGGCGACCTTTCTGGGCATACGGTGCATGGGAAAGAGGCATGTCCATTGTGTGGGGAGGATATCGAGTCTGAATCCTTGAAGTGTTCTCATAAGTATGTGTATTTGGGAAATAGGAGGGGCTTGGATCCTGACCATTGTTATCGCAAGCAGCAGAAAGCATTTAATGGACGGCAAGAACATCGTCAACCTCCTAGAATTTTGAGTGGGCATGAAGTTTATCAGAAAGTAAAGCATATAGAGATAAAATATGGGAAGAAGAACGGCTCTAAATTGTCTACTCGTGGGTATAAGAAAAGATCCATATTTTTTGATAAACTTCCATATTGGCCTGACCTGGAGGTCAGGCATTGCCTCGCTTTCATGCACATTGAGAAAAATGTATGTGATAATATTATCAATACCCTCCTGAATGTTCCCGGTAAAACAAAGGATAACGCCGCAGCTAGGGAAGATATGCAAATGATGGGTATTAGGCTAGAGTTGGCACCACAGAAGAGAGGTAATGGTACATTTTTACCGCCAGCAGCTTATACCCTTTCACGGAATTAGAAAAAAGAGTTTTGTGCATGCTTGAATGGAATTAAAGTGCCACATGGTTATTCGTCCAACATCAAAAGCCTTGTGTCGATGCAAGATCTAAAACTCACCGGGTTAAAGTCACATGATTGCCACACTTTGATGCAACACTTACTATCCGTGGCTATTCGCTCCATTTTACCTGAAAAGGTACGATATGCTATTACCAGATTCTGTCTCTTCTTCCAGTCCATATGCGATAAAGTCATCGATCCCGATGATGCGGATTCATTGCAGGACCTCGTTGTCACCTCTCTTTGTCTTTTTGAAATGTATTTTCCACCCTCTTTCTTCACTATCATGATTCACCTGACCACTCACTTGGTTAGGGAGATTTTGTACCTTGGGCCCGTGTACTTGAGATACCAGTATCCTTTCGAAAGATTGATGAAAGTCTACAAGGACTATACATCTAATCGGTATCGTCCATAAGGTTGTATTGCTGAACGTGCTATATTAGACGAAGCTCTTGCATATTGTTACGCTCATCTCTCTCCTGAGGAGTTAATTGGCGTTCCAAAGAATCGTCATAGTTACTGGATGACCGGAAAAGGTATTAGGGGCCGGGTTGAAAAAATTGTGTCACGTGACATGTTACATTTAGCACATACGTATGTGCTAAACAACGAAGATGAGGTGCCACCTTATATTGAACAACACAAAGATGAGCTCAAATACGATCACCCAAACAAGAGCGAGATGTGGATTGCAAACGAGCATAAGAAGACATTTGGAGAGTGGTTTAGGAATGTTGTCTTGGAGTATAAGAATCTGTATGGTGATGACATCTCTCCTAGGTTACTACGTCTTGGGTTAGGTCCAAATGCCAGGGCCACTTTTTTCAGCGGTTTTGCTATTAATGGTTATACTTTTTACACCCGCGAGCAAAATGAGTTGAGCACAATGCAAAATAGTGGTGTGAGTTCTGAATTTGAGGCAATGCACTTTGCTACTTCAAAAGATAAAAACCCTATTTGGGGAAAATGCCTTTATTATGGTGTTATTCAAGAAATATTGGTATTAGATTACAGTGATTTCACAATACCTCTGTTTCGATGTAACTGGGTTGATAACAACAACAATTGTGTTCGAAAGGATAAAATGGGATTTACGTTGGTCAATTTGGATAAGGTTGGCAATAATAAGGATGATCCTTTCATAATGGCATCCCAAGCTAAACAAGTGTTCTATGTCACCGATCCTATGGATAAGAAGTGGTCTGTTGTACTATCTATACGGAGTAGACGGGGTGCACCCGATAATGGTGGGGATAATGATCAGGATGTCGTGTTTGAGGGAATGGATCACTCTTCCACTGTATCTTATTTCGACAATGTTGACACTGATCATGATAACATTGAAAGCATCTATATGCGTGATGATCATGGTGAAGGTATTTGGGATAACAAAGAAACTATGTCGGGCAAGAAACGTCCCCGATCCTGAGGTGGTATTGTCTTTAGTTTTTGTTAGCTTTGGTCATTGTTGAAGATTCCCAAATTATTTAGCTTTTGGTCATTCATTATACAGTCTTCATGTTTTGGTTTCTGCTGATATTGCAGTGTATAGTGCTTATGATATTGCTGTCTTTGTTGGTTTCTGCTGATTATTATTGCAGTGTATAGTACTTATGATATTGCTGTCTCTTATAATTATAATTAAAAAAAATAAACGTAAGCAACAACAACGGTTGTTGTAAATATACCCGTTGTGGTTAGTAATAACAACGGTTATTAATCACAAACCGTTGTCATAGTGTTTACTAATTACAACGGGTATGATACTATAACCGTAGTCATTACTCTATCACAACGGTTTTTTTATGATAACCGTTGTCAATATTTGTAGATAGGAAACACACACTAATAATACGACTGTACTGCACCACAAAAACTCTATCACAAAGATCTATTAAAGGAAATGATCATTTTTCTGTCATCATCTCCCTTATTATTTTTTAATTTGTGAATTTGTGAACTATTTCTTGAATTTGTGAATGTCAGTTCCTGAATGTCGTTTATGTTTTTCACCAATTCAATGTCGTTTATTATTAGCAAATTTGTTAATGTCATTTCCTGAATGTCATTCAATTCTAATTTTGCTTTATCGATTGAATAGCTTTGAATTGAATTAGTTTAATTACTGCTAAACTTAAGTCAAAAAACAAATTAACTTATCAACATTAATATTATTAAATAATAAGTTCAAACGGCGCCACACACAAATGGCGCCAAAACAACAACAACCAAACAACCAAACAACTACAACCAAACAACAACAACAAATTAAATTGAGTCCGGGTAAATCTCCCGGATAGCTGCCACCACTAGAGCATATGCATCAATCGGGTCAGCCTCGGCCAGAGCCAACCCTTCCCACTGCTCTACCTGGGTCACTTCAACGAGGTCGACCCCATTTGGCCAACAGTAACGGTCATTTTCGGAAGCCACCCATAGATATGGCCCAGGCTGGTGGTCCGTGCTCTCAATAAAATCTTTTCGCCCATGCCCGGCCTTGTCAAACATTCTTGCCAGTTTGAATGCGGACGCACGATGAGCATCCGACATCCCAAACTCGAAAACGAGTTCCCCTGTAAGTGCCTGCGATGATAATTTGGCCACATCTTCCTGATTAAATAGCCATTTCGAATAAGCGTATCACGGAGTTTTTTGTAACTTTTACACACAACGTAGCCACCCTCAATATGACAATGCATTTCTTTCATGATGCAAGCATATGGTTTAGTAAAAGTTCCAGACATTTTGTATGGTTGATGTTAGTATTGAGGCTGGGAAATTTTGTATGGTTTAGCCAATATGATATTGATTAGAGTTGGGAATTTTGTATGTGGTTGATAACCTGCTTGTATTGAGGCTGTATTTATAGAGAGTTATTTAGTGGAGTTATTTATTCACATGCATGCATTGGTTCACATGAAGGCATTGATTCACATGCATGCATTGGTTCCCAAAACGCATGCAGTACGTTATTGGTTGAGTAAATGTGTGAATATGCAGTCAATGCATTTACTGCAATGTGCAGTCAATGCATTTACTGCAATGTGCAGTCAATGCATTTACTGCAATGTGCAGTAACCCTATCACAACGGTTGTGGTAACGAAAACCGTTGTGGTTAGTAATAACAACGGGTTTTTGTACCAATAACCGTTGTTATTGCGTAATAACAACGGGTTTTTGTACCAATAACCGTTGTTATTGCTCAATATTATTATTTTTAATTAAAAGATATTGCAGTCCACACCCGTGAATAAACAACAGCAGAACCAGCATTGATTAAAGCATCCATTGAACATCATCAATGGCAGCATAACCCCTCTATAAATACAGCCTCAAAACCCCTCCTTTAAATATTACATAACCCTAATTAATTACTCCAAAAATTAACATCATCAATGGCAGCAGTTAACCTTCCCAACGATGAAACGACCCTTACAAAATTGATTGCAGATGAGGAGGAGGCTCTTGCCGTAGTTCCCGCTGATCATCACCC
>JAIUZE010000756.1:0-38920 GCA_022085475.1 Heliosperma pusillum
AGGGTTTGAGTGTATCACGCTATGTTCGAGAGGAAACCTCTGAGCTAGCATACCATACCCAGCTTCCCTACCATCAGTTATAGTTTTATATCGGTTTCACATGATAGCTTTCACATGCTAGGTTATTTGTTAGTTATCTGTTTCATAACATGAAAAGCATATCATATATGTTAAAGTTTTGTATTGTCCATATACATTGCTTTTATGTTATTCATGTTTTTATTAAACTTGACATTTCGTGGCTGGGAGAACTCGGAGTTACTCCCCACTGACTGTGGCTTCCGTGTTTATATTTAATGCGGTCGAACAGGTGGTGATGCATACTTTGGGTACATTGACGAGCTAGCGAGCGAAGTATTTACCTTGGACCTATATTCGGTTCTTAGATTGTATATTATTATACACTCTTTTATTTCCGTATTTATACGGGAGATATGTCTCCCGTCTGGTATAATTCATATGTATAATATTAATTTTCTTTTGTAATGAACCTTTTATTTATGACACCCTTCGTTATGTATTTAAATTATTTTTTTTCTTTCCGCAAATTTGAGGGTGTCACAATCTTATCGGTTCTTATATGCTCAAATGACACTCTTTGCTTCTGTACCTCCTCCTTGACCGATAAGAACTTTAATTCCATGTGCTTAGTACCCTTGGAGTATTTATCGTTTTTAGAGAAGAAGACGGCTGCAGAATTATCACAATAAATTCTCAGCGGCTTGGCTATACTATCGATGATCCCAAGTCCCGAGATAAAGTTTCGCAACCACAATGCATGAATAGTGGCCTCAAAGCATGCCACAAATTCGGCTTCCATAGTAGAAGTAGCAATGACAGACTGCTTCCCACTTTTCCATGATACTGCCCCTTCAGCTAAAAGGAACAAGTAGCCAAATGTTGATTTTCTACTATCAACACATCCGGCATAATCTGAATCTGAATAACCAATCACCTCAAGGTGATCAGATCTTCTATATGTAAGCATGAGCTCCTTAGTGCCTTGTAAGTACCTGAGGATCTTTTTCGCAACTTTCCAATGGTCCATCTCGGGATTACTTTGATACCGACCCAGCATTCCAACAGCAAAGCTGATATCTGGTCGAGTACATGTCTGAACATAGTTCAAACTCCCAACCACAGAAGCATAAGGAATTCTCTCCATTTCTTTTCGTTCCAGTTCATTACGGGGACATTGCATTTTACTAAATTTGTCCCCTTTCTGTATAGGAACTATTCGTGCAGAGCATTCATTCATTCTATATCTCTCTAAAACTTTGTCAATATAAGCTTTCGGAGACAACCCTAACAATCCTTGTGATCTATCACGGAAAATTTCAATTCCGATCACATAGGATGCCTCACCCATATCTTTCATTTCAAAGTTCTTAGATAGATATTTCTTTACATCATGCAACATGCCTAGATCATTCGCAGCAAGCAAAATATCATCAACATATAGGACTAAAATAACAAATTTACTCCCACTGATCTTAATGTAGATACACCGATCGACGGTAATCTCTACGAACCCATATGACGTGATGGTATCATTAAACTTTAAATACCATTGTCTGGAAGCTTGTTTTAGCCCATATATTGACTTTCTCAGCCTACACACCTTATCTTCATTGCCCGGGGATGCAAATCCCTCAGGTTGGTCCATATATATACTTCTTCCACAAGCTCACCGTTTAGAAAGGCGGTCTTTACATCCATTTGGTGAAGCTCCAGATCATAATGAGCTACCAAAGCCAAAACAATTCTTAAAGAATCTTTCTTTGATACCGGAGAGAAAGTTTCTTTGTAGTCAACACCATCCTTCTGAGTGAAACCTTTGGCAACAAGTCGAGCCTTATACCTTTCAATGTTACCTTTAGAGTCCCTTTTGGTCTTATAGACCCATTTCGACCCAACGGCCTTAGAACCCTCAGGCAACACTACTAAGTCCCATACTTTGTTGTCATCCATAGATTTCATCTCCTATTTCATGGCAATTAACCACTTTTCAGAATTATCGCTTTTCATGGCCTTATGGAATGAGACTGGATCCTCATTAATGCTCAAGTCACATTCAACCTCAATGTTATATGTCTCGTAGTCATCACTAATGGCTGATCTTCTTTCTCTTATAGATCGCCTTAATTGTTCCTGTGGAACGTTGGCTAATCTTATTTGCCTTACAGATTGCCTTGGCTGTTCACGTGACATATTATTCTCCCCTTGAATTGTGACTTGATCATCATTGTTATTGTCATTTTGTGGGTCATGCACTTCATTTCGTTGTTGTTCCATTATGTCATTTGATTGTGACATCATAATTGGTACAACAACTTTATGTGCAACTTCAGGGGAAGGAACTTCAACCTGAATTTCTTTAATGTCCACTTTTCGTGGTTCAATGCTCCCACTAGTTTGACCATTCTCAATGAATCTAGCGCTTCCAGTCTCTACTATTCTGGTACTATGATTAGGGCAGTAAAATGTATACCCCTTTGACTTTTCAGGATAGCCAATGAAATAACCACTGACTGTCCTAGGATCTAGCTTCTTTTCATTTGGGTTATACAACCTTACTTCTGCTGGGCAACCCCAAACTCGAAGATGTCTTAAACTTGGTTTCCTTCCCGTCCATAGTTCATAAGGAGTCTTAGGAACTGCTTTACTAGGAACCCGATTTAAAACATAGGTCGCAGTCTTTAATGCGTAGATCCATAATGAAGGAGGTAAAGAACAATAACTTAACATGCTCCTAACCATTTCAAGTAAAGTACGGTTCCGCCTTTCAGCAACACCGTTCTGCTGAGGTGTACCGGGCATTGTATACTGTGCAGAAATACCCCTACTTTCAAGTAGTTTTGCAAATGGACCAGGACATTGTCCCTTTTCAGTAAACCTTCCATAAAACTCACCACCTCTATCAGACCTCACAATTTTCACTTTCTTTTCTAGCTGCCTTTCCACCTCATTTATGAATATTTCAAGGACATCCACGGAATGAGCCTTTTCATGCAACATATAAGTGAAATCATACCGCGATAAATCATCTATAAAGGTGATAAAGTACTTTTCACCACTCCAAGATGGAATGTCAAAAGGTCCACAAATATCAGTGTGAAATGTGAATAATCTCTAAAAGCTGAGAGCTTCTTGTAGCTGGTTTCTTTACTGTATGTTTAGTTTGCTTACCTTTAATGCAGTTGACGCGGGGTTTTTTGTCGCCTTACCCCGGTCAAAACAAAATTTATAAACTCAACTACTAATGTAGTAGCGGTAGTCGAGGTCGATCCACAGAGAGGTCAAGGATTGAGTACAAGTTCGTCTTAAATTATAAGCTAGCTACGCAAATCATGAAAGAATTGATATTAAGCTAAGTAACTAAGCTAAAAACTAAATAAGTCAACTAAACTAACTAAACAAGTAATAAAAATAATGGTCTAAACAATAAGAAAGGCCTAGGGCTCGATTACACCACCAACAAGTTTCTTTCACATTTATAAGCCTCTTTAACTAGTTGTCAAGCAATCGGTTTAAGAGGAAAACGCCTCAAGGTATCTCCCGCCTCCCTCCCGGGTTCGCGGTCAATACAAGTAGTCCCGATTACCTCCCTCCCGGGTTCGCAACCGGTATCTTAGGACACAACTAGAACCCACTCCCATGGTATCCTAGCGATGGTCTAAGTCCTTAGGTCCGCATCTAATTTCCCAATTATCCCCCTCCCTTTCCCAAGGGTAGGCTTCTAATTGAAGGTCAAGGGCACCCCACCTCGGTTCCCACTCCCGTGTTCAACCTAAGTTGGTGAAACTAGCCAAGTGAAATAACGATAATCCTAAACCTAACCGGTTCCCACCGATGGACAAGGGTCAAGGAGAAAGGTCAAGACACAAAAACAACAACAATACAAACTCCCTTAACCAATCTCAACCGATTATTCAACAACTCATAAAAACCGAGACGTAGTCATGTAAATAAACAAGTCGGGGTCTAATCGAACCCTAGTGAGATACTACTCACTAATCATTACTAAATTAACATAACACACATTATTAATTACTCTAAACATAATACTAAGCATTAAAGACTAAAACTTTAACTAGTCTAATAAGATTAAATTAAATCTAGACACAACAAATACTAACATGTAACATAGACAAAGAAGGCAAACTTAAAATTACATCTATAAGGCCAATTACAATAAAGACATGAACTTTAACTAAATAACAAACCAAACAATAAATAAGAGAGACTAGAAATGAACAAGAAAGGGATAGAAATTATACCGACTTGAAGGAAATTTGAAGACTTGAATTAAATAGGGAACCAAAATACATAAAAATCGAGTCTTGTAAAATAACTAGTAGATGAAAATGTGAAGAAAAATGGTGTTTTAATGTAAACTACTCTACTCCTACTCCTACCCTTCTACTCAGTCTCTTTCTCCCTGCTCCTTCTTTTTGGCTGCTCGTGTCCTCTGCCAAAAGACACACACCCCAAAAAGTGAAGCCCTTCCAAAATTTGTCCCCAAAAACTAAGTCCTAGCTATTGGAGTAACAAAATAAGACAAGTGGATCATGAATAGGCCCATCTAATTTAGCGGCCCACACCAACATATTGTCTTGCGAGAGAACAAACAAAAATCTGGAGCATTTCGGATATTTGATAGCTCAAGTCTTTTTTATCCTTTTTTTGAAAATACTATGATATTATAGTGAGAGAGAAAGTTAGTGAGAGAAATAAATCCCTAGTCTCATTTCAATGTCATCCAGCGCGGTTGGTCTCCCACCGGAGACCAATCAGAACTCCAACCCAAAACAAATCGATCCATCTGGAGAGACTGATTCCCCACAGGTTATTAAGACTTGTAAGAGGAAGAAACTTCATCTCTCAGAATTTCTAGCAAATAGCCAGAAGGAGAACCAGGAAACGGAAAGTCCAAAGGCATCACACAGGCCTTCCGCCACTCACCCCATACAAGGCTCAAATCCGTCCACAAAAGCCCCTTCCTTTAGGGATATGGTGCAAGGGAACTATATAGGTAACCCAGAAGAAGATATTACAGGAATAGAGGATCTCATGTTAGAGTCAGATGATGATATTATGTCCGACTGTGATTCAGAGGATGAAACATGTCCAAAGATCCGTCTGACCAGAGATGAAAAAACGAATCTCAGGCGGCCATGGAGACGGGCAATAATAATTAAGATGTTTGACAAACAAATAGGGTATATATCATTGATGCGCAAATTACAGAGCAAATGGTCAATAAAAGGAAAAATTATACTGACTGATTTGGGTTTCTCCTACTATGTGGCTCGATTCTCAACTAAGCAAGATTATGAACATGTACTTGCAGAGGGTCCCTGGATGATAGATGATCACTATCTGACAATCCGAAAATGGATTCCGAATTTCGTACCTACGGACGAGAAAATCAAATATCTTACAGCGTGGGTTCGGTTCCCAAATTTACCAGTTGAGTATTTTAACGAAGGATTTCTTAGAAAAATAGGCTCCAAAATAGGTACGGTGATTAGAGTGGATAAAAATACGGCTTCGGCGGAAAGAGGGCAGTTTACTAGGATGAGTATCGAGGTAAATATCGATAAACCTTTATTGTCCAAATTTTGGATGAAGGGTAAGGTGTATCATATTCAGTACGAGGGCCTCCGCATGATATGCTTCAATTGTGGCCATGTAGGCCACTTGGTGGAGTCTTGCTTGTCTAACAGTAAACTCCCCAGGGACGAGGAACCAGTCATTAACGAAGTCCTGAACCGTATAGCAATTGATCAAAGGGTAAATACAGGGGAAGTCACAGAAAAGCATCCCGAAACCGACACCAAGTTCGGAGAGTGGATGCTAGTAAAGAAACCAATACGGAAAAGAACCCCTGCTATGGGAAATTATATGATGACGGGCACAAGAGCTTTTCAGTTCGGTGATCACCAAGACAAGTCAGGCACGCGGTTTAGCTCGTTAATGAACAAAGAGCCTGAGCAAGGGCCATCGGCGGCGTCATTGACCGCAGTTGACACTGATCATGCTACAACGTCCAACGGAATATCTCAGAATAAGGAATTTCAAAATTTCCCTCCTAAGAGTTTAGGAAAATTACATAATTCCTTAAATCGCTCCTTAAGTCGAACTACCAAATCAGTCCAAAAAAAAATCCTTCCAAAACATCAACAAGTTTCCAATAATACAGCCCTGCAAAATATAACCAATTCCTATAAAAATTCTATATTACCCAACAGTTTTAGTAGTATAAATAATATACAAGGGAACAATTCTAATAATAAGGAAAAAAATATTCAAGCTAATACGCAGTATAGTTCTAAATTAGGGGAAGATAATACCCAGGATATCGTTGAGGGTAACAGAGTCCAACCCCAAGCCAAAATTCAAGCCAAAAATCAATCAATCTCAACAGTCAGTAGCATTGTGTTTTCGCCAGTAATAAGCAGTACTCCAAATTCTAACATTAGCGTCGATCAGGCAGACAAACATGGCTCGTTGCACGTCCTACCACGACCTTCTCCTTCCCCAGCCGAGGTACCTTCCATCGCACCCACAATTTGCAATGATTCCCCCAGCGAGAAAGCTCGTGATGCATCCAGGGAAGGAGGTACCGACCCCGTTTCTAGGAATAATGATCCAGGAGAGCCCGTCTATGGATATCAAGATAGTTCGCTCCGACGAGACCCTAACGGTACCAGTAGTGGAACTATCGATTCCATGGAGTATTAATCAATGCCTCTCTTTAGTAAGTAGAGCCTATCTATCATCTTTAAATTATTTACCCGTTCATATGTCGGACAGAATACCGAATTTGTGTCGTAACCTTACCCCAATCACTTGCTTAGTGTGGAATATTCAAGGGACTGGAAGTAGGGAAAAGATTACAACCCTTAAAGAAGTCATTAGAACATATAGGCCTTCTGTAATTGCTCTCCTTGAAACTCATATGGGGGGTGATCATGCTGAAAAAATTAAAGGGATTATTGGATATAATGGTCACGCAAGGGTTAACGCTGCTGGTTTCAGTGGGGGTATTTGGATATATTGGAGAGACGATATCGTTTCAGTTCAAGTCGTGGAGGAACAAACTCAGTTTATTACGTTAGAAGTCGCTAGGCTAGGGGATGCCCCCTGGTTTTTCTCAGCCGTTTACGCGAGCCCGGATCCGTCAAATAGAAAGGTACTGTGGAGGGAGTTAGAGTCCTTTGCCCAGACAAATAATTTTCCCTGGATGCTAGCGGGTGACTTCAACGAGACTCGTTCTTTAACTGAACGTCACGGCGGGAATGCTTACATGACCAGAAGATGTGAGCTCTTTAATAATTGGATCGAAAATTGCGACCTCATGGAACTCGCGTTCACGGGGCCGGCGCATACTTGGTCTAGAGGTACTTCTACTGCTACTCGTCAAAGTGGGAGGCTGGACAGAGCCTTGTGCAATACCGACTGGGGGACCATGTTTGAAAATGCCATGGTTAAACACCTGCCTGCCTACCAATCAGATCATTCGCCGCTTTTAATTTCCCCTAATGGCTTCGCTCCTCTTAATTCGGTTCATAAACCGTTCAAATTTCAAGCAGCATGGTTGACGCATGAGAAATTTAGCGAATTCGTCGAGTCTAATTGGCCTCGCAATGGAACTTTCCCTAATCGTCTTGAAAAGCTCTCGGATAGACTGCAACTCTGGAATTCGGAGGTATTTGGTAATATTTTTCGCAAAAAGAAGAAATTATTAGCCAGAATCGAAGGATGCCAGGCCAAGTTGTCCGTTGTTCGAGATCGAGGTCTGATTAAGCTCGAAAATAAATTGAGAAAAGAATTGGATGAGATACTTGAGCAGGAAGAAATTTTATGGTACCAAAAATCGAGAGTGGATTTTATCAAAGATGGGGACCGCAATACCGCCTTCTTTCATATTAGCACCCTTGTTCGTAGATGGCAGAATAGGATTAGTTCTTTAAAGAATACGGACGGCTCTTGGATTGAAGATGGGGAATTAATCAAGCAACATGTTGTTGAGTATTTTAGGGACCTATATTCCGAGAGGGACGAAGATGGGGGTAATAATGCAGGAGTGCCATATGACTTGTTCCAGGAGTTTAATAACAAGGAATGGAGCTGGTTAACTAGACTGTATAGCCAAGCTGAAGTTGAGAACGTAATTCTTAATATGCCTTCTCTTAAAGCCCCAGGCCCCGATGGCTTTCAGGCCATTTTTTATCATAAACAATGGAAGGTCGTAGAGAATTCATTCTGTGAGATGGTCATTAAAGCACTCGAGTGTAAAGGTTTCCCGCCCGGCTTAAATGACACTCATATTGTATTAATTCCTAAGGTTACCGCTCCTGAAACAATATCTCAATTCCGACCAATAAGTCTATGTAATGTAGCTTATAAGGTTATTAGCAAAGTATTAGCAAACTGGATCAAGAAAGTTCTCCCTCGGCTTATTTCCGATTCACAGAGCGGGTTTGTTCCGGGAAGGCAAATTACAGACAATATCGTGATATTTCAAGAAGCTATTCACTCTATGCGATATAAGAAGGGGAAAACTGCATTTATGGCGATAAAAATCGATTTGGAGAAGGCATATGACCGTCTTAAATGGAGTTTCATATATTCCACCCTACAGGATATGTGCTTTCCTGCTCTCATTATTGATGCGGTTATGGAGTGTGTAACTTCTACGAGGATGCGGATTTTATGGAATGGAGAGCAAACAACCCAGTTCACGCCGTCACGGGGAGTTCGACAAGGTGATCCCTTATCGTCTTATTTATTTGTGATGTGTCTTGAAAAGCTACATCAATGTATTGAAACGGAGATTCGATCCGGGAAATGGCTGCCGTTCAAGTTAAGTAAGGATGGACCGAGTCTTACCAATTTATTCTTTGCTGATGATATGGTCCTATTCGGGGAAGCAACAATCGAGCAAGCGGTTACGATTAAATATGTGCTAGACAACTTTTGCAGTGCCTCGGGGGAAAAAGTGAGTCTATCTAAATCCCGTATTTTCTTCTCGAGTAATACTTCGCTAGACTCCAGGGGTAATATCTGTGGTATATTAGGTATTAGTGAAACAGAGGATCTTGGTACGTATCTCGGAATGCCTACTATCAATGGGCGTGTTACCAAGAATACATTTGCTCATCTAGAGGAGAAGGTTAATAGGAGACTAATGGGGTGGTCGACTAAGAGGTTGTCTCTCGCAGGAAGAGCCACTTTGGCACAGTCCGTCCTTTCCTCCATATCTAATTATAGCTTACAATCAGCAAAGATCCCTCGGTCAACCTGTGATGCACTAGACAGAAAAGCCCGACGGTTCTTGTGGGGTGGAGACGAGCACAGAAATTCAGTCCATCTCATTTCTTGGGAAGTGGTTCAACGAGGAAAAGACCAAGGAGGTCTCGGAATTATATCCACTAGAGATGCCAATGCCGCGTTCCTTACTAAGCTGGGTTGGCGCCTCTTATCCGAACCGCATAGCCTTTGGTCTCGGGTTTTAAGATTCAAGTATTGTATGGGACGATGTGATCTGGATATGTTTCAGCCAAAACAGAGGATGTCGAATGTTTGGGCTGGCATCTCGTCCCAGGCAAAGAACATAATCAAAGGGTCATCTATTGTTATCGGCAACGGTAGAACCACCTTATTTTGGGATCACCCATGGGTAGATGGTCACTGCCTTTCGGACACTGCAATTTCACCGATTCCTCACAGCATTCTAGGGGCGACAGTTAGCGAAATGTGGTGCGAAACTTCGGGTTGGAAATGGGACCTATTTTCTAACTTCCTACCTCAGCTCGATCTCCAAAGAATTGCCTCCATAATACTCTTTCCGGATCCCGAGCTAGAGGACTCCCTATACTGGAAAGGTACGTCATCCGGTAAGTTTACTATCAAATCAGCCTTGGGTTATTTACGGAGTCCGGAAGTGAATTTGGATCCAGAACTTCCAATTTGGCGTGTTATTTGGCGCCTCCCGGTCCAGCAACGGATCAGAATGTTTCTTTGGTTAGCTGCTCATGGTCGTCTTATGATAAATGTTAATAGAGTAAGACGGAATATGAGCGATGATCCCAAGTGTCCGAGGTGTGGTTTAGAGGAAGAAACTACGGATCATTTACTCCGCTCTTGCCCATGTTCTCGACATATATGGGATAGTATTGTAGATTGCATTCCGGTAGGAGCCTTTCAGCAGTCTCCAGTTTCCTCTTGGTTGGCTAATAATGCGAGTAACAACATTAAAAATGGTACGGATAAGTGGCCCACACTGTTCGCCATTACATGTTGGTGGATTTGGCGTTGGCGTAACAACATAGTATTCGGCCACCAGAATGAAATTCCGATTAATCCTAGACAATTTATTTTGGATCAGCTGGAAATTACGAGGCGAGCACTCGATAAATTCGCAATACTCTCACCGTCTCCAGCTACGGCCTCCAGGGAGGTATTTATCAGATGGACACCACCACCACATGGCTGGATACTACTTAACACGGATGGGGCAGCTAAAGGTAACCCAGGTATCGCAGGATGCGGGGGGATTTTCAGAGACGAGACGGGAAATTTTATTTCCGCGTACTACTTCTCCGGTGGGGTTTGTTCATCTATGAAAGCCGAGATGAGAGCTCTCCTTGTAGGGCTGGAACTTGCTAAAGAACAGGGTATTACAAGGCTGCTAATTCACACGGACAACCAGTCCTGCGTACAACTAGTGACGGAGGATCAATTAACTAGTAACAATCTCAAGTTTGTGGTTCGTAAATGCAAAGATCTCATAGCTGAAACAAGATGGGTGGTGAAAATTAGCCATATTTACAGAGAAGCTAACAGAGCCAGCGACTGGTTAGCCAATCAGGGAGTGCTTTCCAGTACATCTCCGACGATCTTAGAATTCCCACCGGCAGGATTACGCTCTATCATTCAAGAAGATATTTTTGGGGTAGCATTGCCCCGTATGATCAATAGTTAACACGGGTTTTCCCTCTTATTGTACCAAAAAAAAAAAATAGCTCAAGTCTTTTTGTCGTTCTTTAACCCGTCTTGACCGCTTTCCTTACTCGGACTTGTTACCTACAAAATGAAAAGACGAAAGCAGTACCAAATTCCGAGATATAATCTAAAATTATATTAACTAACGCAAGACGACTAATTTTCTATTTTATTCAAAAAGTGTATGAATAATACTAAGTTGAGTTATTAATTAAACTAAATAAGAGATAAGATATGGGTCAAAAGTGCGTAAAATAAAGTGTTATCAGCAGTCTATACACACATCTAAGTCACTAAAATCCAATTGAGGTGGAAGTTCATCTTTTACCAACCTCGTTAACCGTTCTTTGGATATGTGACCTAGCCTTTGATGCCACAAGTAAGCTGATTGTTCATTCGATGCACTACGTTTAATACCTTGACTCTCCACATAAAATAAGGAATCAGAAAATTTAACATCAAGATTGAACCTATAAAGTGAATCAATCAAAGTACCACTACCATAAAAGTATTCATTACGGTACAAAGAAAATACACCATGTCCAAACTTGAAATTAAAACCTAAATTATCCAATCTACTTAATGATACAAGATTTCGTGCACAATCAGGTACATAGAGACAATCTATAAGATCTATATGACAACCAGTGTCTAAGATTAATTTGTAAGTCCCTATGCCTTCAATACGTGCCTTCATCCTGTTTCCCATGGATACAAACCGTTCAGCTCCTCTTATGGGCCGGATCATATGATATCCCTGTTTAATGTGAGAAACATGAGTAGTTGCACCAGAATCTAGCCACCAAGTATTATTGGGTACTTCTATAAGATTTGATTCAAAGCAAACAAAACTATAATGTTCACCTTTCTTTTCAAACCATGCCTTTCTTTTAGGACAATCCTTCTTGAAGTGTCCCAAATTCTTGCAAAAATGGCACCTCTTTTCTTTCTGGATTGCACTTTCATGTCCTTTGAATTAAGACTTTCCCTTCTTACCTTTCTTACTCGGTTTTCCCTTACTGTTGCTGGCACCATCATGACTTACGAAATGAACAGCTTGATCCTTCATCTTCTTTAATCTCCCCTCTTCCTGTATAAGCATGGCTTTTAATTCTTGATAGTTCCATTTATCTTTAATGGTGTTATAGTTCACCTGAAACTGGCCAAACTCATAAGGTAGAGAGTTAATGATGAATTGGACCAAGAAAGTATCACTTACATCCATTCCTAAAGTCTTTAACTTTGCTGCCAGGTTAGACATATGTGTCACATGATCATGAATCGGCTGAGACCAGTCAAACCTTTTAGTGGTTAACTCACTCATTAGGCTACCAACAATTGACTTGTCAGCCAAATCCGACTGTGAACACTCCTTTACTTTAAGCATGAATTCCCTTGCTTTCTCAGTCTTAGGCATAGATGGTTTGATGTTATCGGCCATTGTCATCCTCATAAGGTTTAAACCCAGCCTGTTAGATCGCTCCCAAGCCAGATAATGAGCCTTTTCGGTCTCGGAGCTTTCATTTGTAATGGCTGCAGGTTCCTCATTAATGAGGATGGCAATGTCCAATGCTATTATTCCCAGTGTGAACCGGATTTTCTCAGACCATTCATCATAATTCAGCCCATTAAACTTTACGAAAGAGTCAGCGGAAGCAAACAAATTTGGAGAAGCTGCAAACATTTATACATGATTACCCATTAATGCTTTGAAAAACTATCATACAGATTCAAACAATATAATATAAACTTTCATACATGTATTTAAATGACCTTTGGGCAACACTTAAACACAAGTAACCATCATTGATGTTAATATATACTTTAACAATTAATTATAACACACATGAGTCAAATAAGAATGCTATCTTTGGATATACATACTATTAGACCCAATTTATGAATAATTAATCCTTTCATATCGTCTACTATATTTAATGACCCACCTTTGGGTGATCTCCCAAAATATAGATGACAAAAGTTAATTGATCAATCGAACTATAATGTCATTTAACATCTCTTTTGATCATGATCAATTGATAACTTTTATTTTAAAATGTCTAAATAAAATATAACAAGGTCACTTTGGTGACTAACATGTCATATACAATCAAGACATTCACATTATATGAGTAAACCTATCCTTATATGTATTAAGATTTCATAATACAAATTACCCATTACAATAACATGTAACATTTTATTGTCCATCTTTTATGTGTGTTTGTATTATGTCAACAATCACACTACATAAAAATAATGTTGACTTTCCATAAATTAGAAAACATTCTGTAAATATGCAAGGATAGAAAAATATAATGAAAACTTTAATTCACTGTCAAAGCAATTGACAAACAAACAGTAAAAAAAAAAAATCATGTCATGAACACACATAAAAGATCATGACACCACTATTACCAGTAATGCCAAAAAAAAATAAAAAAAATTCAACTGACTGTATACCCCTTAATCTTTCACGAGACAGTTCACCTTTGTGGATTGACAAGTTTTAAGAGGGAGTAGTAATGTAGGGTGAAAAATGAAATCTCGGTTAAATTATGGGGTCACGGTTAATAATGACCACAATTAGAGGTGTTAATAGAGTAGACCGGACCGGCAAATCGATCGCCCGGTTCGATTCGATCCGGTCCGATCTCCGACTCCATGAAAACAAGGTGATCTGTCCCCAGTTTGGTATGTCCAATCCAACCAAAAAAAATAATTCAAATTACCCTTCCAAGTGTAACCGGTCCGCCACTCCAAGCCCACAAAAAACCGGACCCAAAGGGTTACGTTTAGGGTTTCCACCTAATCGGTAGAATCTCTGGTTTTGAGGTAAGGAGGTCTGGTTCGTGGATTTGCCGGTCCGGTTCGGTTCTGGATCGGTGAACACTTCCAACCATAAAAATCAGACAGAATATGAATAAAACAAAACTAGAACCCTTAATTATAAAGAGACGACTTAAAAGGAAAGAGTGAAGTTTGCTGAGACACCGAGGAACTATAACCCAAGGTTTTTGGTCGAAATTTGGCTAATGTATGTTATGGAGTACTCAGTGCGCGGAGTACATGTTACGGGTTTAACACAATTCGTTGATAAAGAACAATGAATGAATTATGAAAGATCTCTGTTATTCAGGTGGAGAGTTACAACAATCATGAAATACTTCAACAAGTTGTCCGACTTCTCTCCAAAATGAACATATGGGACAATGGATGGACAAAGCCAATGGAAGGTACAATATATATTTATGTGAGAAACTCCCGGGTATTTTCGGTATATCACGAGTCTATGTACTTTCCAATTACTGAGAAAATTGGAATTGTCATACTTCCCATAAATAACAAAACATAATACGGAGTATAATAATAATAATAGAAATAAAATTGGTTTATTTTCATTGATTGGGGTCGCAGAAACGTTAGCATTAGTTGATGTCAACAACTTTTTCTTTTTGTTAAGTTAATTGCTTGCTTTTAAAATAAAACATAGTAAAAACTCAGTAGATCGGAGTAAGTAGTAACCTAGCTCTAAAATCAAAGGTCAATTATTCCAATGTCAACCTGTTTGTGCTACTAAGTGCTAACTACTAATTTTTACATTTTCAACAGTTTTGAACGTGACGGATTCGTATGGGAAAAAGATTACAGATAAAGAATTCATTGATTTTATTAATAGGGTAAATCTTATATATATATATATATATTCATGTTAGTCTATTACTTATTTAGTACACGTAATTGAGTTATATTAATCTAATTTATTTTCCTACAAGTCTTTTATGAGATGCTCGTTGTCATTTATGTACGGAGTAACATTTAATTTTATGTTGGAACGTGTTATTTTATATTAATGGCCATATTTTAGTTGATAATATTATAAATATCAGGATGAATAATAACGCATTAAATTATTCTGTTACTCCGTTGAAGAGCTCTTATTTAATAGGTTTGTCCACATGTGGGTGTCAATACTGAATTAGAGGTGTCCACATATACACTTTCAAAACATTGGGACACTAGATTTTGTACGCATGAGACAAAACTACCCTCATGTCATATGTTTATGGAGTATGGACATTAAGTGGGATGGCCGGAATAAGGGTAGTTTTGTCCAATGCATACAAATCTAGTGTGCCATTATGTTTTGTGAGTGTACTGTGTATATATGTACTGATGTACACCCGGCCATAACATAAGAGCTACAGAGTAAATAATAATTATTGCTAATATAATGTTGTTGCGAGTTCATGGATGAAATGTCCATTAGAGTTTTTGAATAATTAGACCATCATCCTCTTTATGGAGTTATGCGATTTTAGTGGTGATTTTTTTTATGAGATTTTATGTGATGTTTTAATTATTATTAAGTAAGTTTTGTAATCTTACTTCTATTAATAAAGCAAATTCTTCTTATGAGGCGTTTTACGATACATTTTTAGTACATGGTCGTGTTGTCGTGCATCACTTGTGCCCTCTCACACCAAAATTGCTTGTTGTCTTAATGTCTAGAAACTTGAGGCAATTAAGGATGTCAAATCCAATGTGTATTGTTCCGGTAGAGTCGAACATTCTGAAGCATATTGTTCAATTGAGCTGACCGGAACTGACAAACAAGGCTTATGCAAAGTGCGTGGAACCGTAGCAGGCCCGCGCTGTGAGATGATAAAGGCCGAGATATGCACCCATATTTCTCAAATGTTCACTATTTTCCGAGCCATATCATTGGAAAAACGATCATCATGTCAACATTTATCCTTGAAACCTGTAGAGAAAACCACGGCGAGTATTTTGTTTAAGACCCTCTTCGAACATCCCATACTTTCAAACATGAAGCTAATGTGCCAAGATGATGAAAGTAATAGATGTATTGTCATGTCCTCCTCGAAGATACAGAAAAAAGTTCGTGTTATGCGTTTGCCAAGCGTAAATGGGAAGGGATCCAAAACTTCAAGGATAAAATCATAAAATAGAGTTGGTCGTGGTGAGTTGGTGACTGCTATATTACTATATGATACACGATTTGATGTAGTTAGTAACTTATGTACATGGGATAATATATGTAACTATGTAAAAGTAATTATTTGTGAAATTTGTAGTATGTATAGTGCATACGTGTGAAATTGGTATTAACGTGCAAGAATCTTATGGTACATAGCTAGGGGTGAGCAAAACCGGGTACCCGATACGGTTTTAAAAATTGTATCGGGTACCCGGTTTTTCTAAGGCCAAAAATTAATACCCGGATACGACCCGGTTTAACTGGGTACCCGGTTTCCGTATACCCGGTTAAACCGGGTACCCGAAAACCGTATACCCGGATCCGGTTTAATTAATAATGGCTAAAAATCAAAAATTGATTTCACAAAATTAGTAACGACCAATTACTTGGATGCATATATAATCTATTCGGCCAATTATTACGAAACATAACAATTTGCAAAGTTAGTTTTGAGATGACAAAATTCAAACTTTCATCGCTTCACATAAAACTTTGACACCCACAAAGTAGTTACATACACTGCAAGTTTTACATCCAAAGATTGACTCACAAAGTTTCACACAAATAGTCCATATCAAACCCAAAGTTTCACATACAACTTTTTTTTTGTTATTTTTAATTAAACCGTGTCAAAACCGTATACCCGGTTTTGATTTTCCCCGACCCGGACCCGATACGGTTTAATTAAAAACCGTATCGTATACCCGCAAATTCGTATCGTATACCCGGAAATTCGTGTAATTACAACCGTATACCGTATCGTATCCGTATATTAAAACCGTATCGTATATTTTTGCTCAGCCCTATACATAGCTAAAGGCGAGTTTTTTTTTGTGGCAGCAATAAAAGTTGTAGCTTAAAGAGTACAAATCCGACTCTCAGAGCCAAATTTTATTATTACATTAATCGAATAAGAAGTTAAACTAAAAACTGGGATGATACACCAAGTAGGCTTCTTGAGAGGGTGATCGTTGCTGACCAAATGTACTTGTTAGACCATATATTTAGTTTATTTGAGTTCATTTTACTCTTTACCTCAAGTTAAAGATATCATGTATGTAATCAAGTTAACTAAACTCAAAGAGTTCCGTTATACGATAACAAGATCTAACTTAAATCACAAATTCTCATTTAAGATGGATAATATCTGTTTTAATCTTAAGACGGGTCAAATACATACGATCACCCCACTTATTGCCGAGAAAATTCCAAGATTGTCTTTACTATTACCATGTGGTAGTATTTATTCCGAACGATAAGCGTTTTCTTAGTATTAAATTTGTTCGATTTGAAAATTTTACGTCTTTTAAACCCCATATTTAAAAAATAACATAACAATTATACAAAAGTTGACCCCACAATTTATCACTTCTAACAAAACGGATCACTGAGATAACCGCTGAACACCACTGCGAATAGTGCCCGTCTTGAACCGGACTCACTAAACTTAAATTGGTTGCTTGGTTTAGTAACTTCTAATCTAATCAAAGTCATTTAAAGACATGAATAAAAACAGTTAATCCAAACCATAAAGAAAGGTGGTTCAATTTTTACTCATCAAATTGCCAAAAAATGGACAACAAAAATGTCGTCGTCTGCGATAATGGCACCGGGGTAATCATCTTTCTCTCTTCTCTTGTAACATCAATTAATCTCACTTGATTGTTTCTAATTTTAATGTTGTTTTAATTTCGATTACTTTATACAGCTTCACTGATCTTTAATCCTCTCAATTTGATTCAAATGTATGAATATTATTATATATGCGTGATATGTGCGGTTCTAATTTCAGTTTAATTAAGGTTTGTTGTAAGGAATTTAAAACCAATGATTATAGCTTTACATAGTTATTTGGTTGGTAGAAATTTTTGAAGGATAATGTGATGCTGAATTTATAGTGGTGAGGTTTAGGATTACCTGAATTGGTTGGGCACTGTACGATTGACCCGTCGCGTTCGAGTTCAGGGGTGATCTAGTGGTTTTGGCTTTTGGGGTTAGGGCCTTAGAGGGCGTAAATGTTCAGGGGAGTGAATTATAAACGGGATAAGGTAAACTAGAAAAATAATCGGAAATTTTAATTAAAAGTCGCCCATTTTTTACTTTTTTGAGTGGGGGCGAGTGGTGACCGTCCCTAGTTCCACCACTGTGCACTTGATAGAGGTTGCTACCATATTGCGAAGTTTTTAGGGGGCTTTTTTGGAGTCATTTCCAGAATTCCAGCTTGGTGGGTGAGGATGGGAACATGACTTAAGAACTCGGGCTCTATAAGGTGATACTACCTCCGTCCCGGTCAGTTGTTTACCTCTGCTTTTGGCACAAAGACCAAGGACATGGTAGGGGACCATTTGTGGCTCTATTTAGTGGATGACAAATGGACAATAGTCTCATTGGGGAATCAAATAATATAGAAAGGTAAACAAATGAATGCGACACCCGAAAATGGTAGTTATAAACAAATGACCGGGACGGAGGAAGTATTTGTTTAAATGAATAAAGCAAACTCGTTAATCGAAGAAAATATGAGAACTATAATATATTTTTGCTATTTGAAATTTGAATAATGCTATCTTTTATTATCTTGGCATCTGATTTATACCGTGTCAAAATTGTATGATTGCTTTCCACAAGGAGAATTGCAAATTGACAAATGTCCACAATTTTCTCTCTGCATTGCAGTATGTTAAGTGTGGCTTTGCCGGAGAGAATTTTCCCACTTCTGTCTTTCCTTGTATGGTGGGAAAGCCAATGCTACGGTATGAAGAGTCCTTAATGGAACAAGAACTGAAGGTGTGAATTATTCTACCTAGGCAAGTGAATTCTTTCCTTACATGCAAATGATACGAGGCTATTGTTGGTTTCTTAGTTAGTAGCCTTGTTAGTCATCTGTTTGACTTATGCTTGATTGCTTGTGTTATGTGATCCATGACATGAGGATTCCTTAGAAACTTGCATCTTATAATGCAGGATACTGTTGTTGGAGATGCTTGTGTAGACTTGCGAAATCAGCTAGATATATCTTATCCAGTCAGTAATGGTATTATTCAAAACTGGGATGACATGTGTCATGTATGGGATCATGCGTTTTTCAACGAGTTGAAGGTAAATTTATTATCTTTATCAGCAAGGGCTTGTATAATTTGCATGCCATTTCCATGTATTTTATACTCATTTTGTTCTGCTCCGCCATCTTTATTAGGTGGATCCTACAGAATGTAAAATACTACTCACCGACCCCCCTTTGAATCCTGCAAAGAACCGCGAAAAAATGGTGTGTATTTTCCTATCCATAGTTTATCAGTGTAATAAAGTTTAGAGTTGATCATTTCACCTGTTGGCATTAGAAGGTTTTTTTAAATTTGTGCCACAATCATCTTACTTATTACTTTCGTGTATTAATAATGTATGTCGGAGGATAAAAGTATGTAATTTCGGTCACAATGTAGGTGGAGACAATGTTTGAGAGGTACAACTTTTCTGGTGTCTTCATCCAGATCCAGGCTGTCCTGACCTTATACGCTCAAGGTACAGTGACCTTGGAGTATATTCCGCAACATTTCAGTTTAACAGTCTTATTAAGCATTAGTTTTTAAATTTCCTTGCTCAAGTAAAAGCCCTCACACAAGAAGCTACTGGTTTGTGTATTTATTTTTTGACTAAATCACATGCAGGTTTGCTCACTGGACTTGTTATTGATTCGGGGGATGGAGTCACCCACGTGGTAATTCTTGAAATCATTGCATCTTAGTCTATTTCTTTTTATCTGCAAGTACATTAATTAATTATTTAATCGGGTTTTTCCCTATGCACATTCACCACTTTGTCAAAATTTCAGTGGGTGGCTTTTATACTACTATACATATGCATTTTGTGTGAGCATAAAATTTTTGAACTCTGTCTCAGGTTCCTGTTGTTGATGGTTACTCATTCCCACATCTTACAAAGCGAATGAATGTGGCAGGAAGGCATGTAACATCTTACCTAGTGGATTTGCTCACACGGAGAGGGTGAGAACGACTTCATTTTATATAAGCTGATGTTATCCAAACTGGTCTCTGTCCTGAGTCTCTTGAGTTACTAGAACATTTTTACTGAACTACTTTAATGTTATATCCCTTTTAAAGGTATGCAATGAACAAAGCTGCTGATTTTGAAACTGTAAGACAAATCAAAGAGAAGCTGTGCTATACAAGGTTAAGATAAACGTGTGCAGCTAAACAAATGAAATTACAGATGATTTTATCTTACAGCGGTTATAGTTTATTGCAGTTACGATTACAAACGTGAGTATCAATTGGGACTCGAAACCACCATTCTAATGAAGAATTACACTGTAAGTTTGTGTGTAAGGTCTTTTAATGTTTTGTATCGGTTCCTTGGCCTTGCTTAGTTTGTGATGATTAGGATGTGCAATAAGCTACATCTAATGTTCCAATTCAGTAATTTTGGTAGCACAATCATTGGAGTTCCAGTGATATTAAATTATATCATTCATGCCCAATGCAATGGAGTCTGTATGATATAGTTCTTGCTGTTTATTATTTTGGTTCACCAACATTCTTGTGCTAAAAATGGATCTTTGACATCAGCTGCCAGATGGAAGGGTTATCAAAGTTGGGACTGAACGATTCCAGGCTCCTGAAGCTCTCTTCACCCCAGTAAGCAGTATTCTTGCATCCCAAACACTTCATTTTGAAAATGATTGGATTGCACCAAACTATCTAAGAATTTAAGCATCTTGTTGCCATGTCTCTTCTAATAGTTAGAAAATTATATTTGCTGAATATGCGGGGTTGTCCTCGAACTTTAAATACAGAGAATATATCTCTTGGACGCAGCTAAGGGAATCGTAGATGCTTATGTATCCAAATGTTTGTTTCTCCGCGACTGAGGTCGGGGATTTTAACCTGAGATGGCCTGGTGTAGTTGTGACCTGAGGCAAACACCAATGACCTGCATCTTTTTTTTCTTTTCCTTTTTTTTTTTTACTGTAAGGTCGAGGATTTTTACCTGAAATGGCCTTGCGTAATTGTAATTTGTGACCTAAGGCAAACACCAATCCACCAACTTTCTTGTCATGTGTAGTTGTGAGTTGTGACCCATTTTAGTTTTAAAGGTCAGACAGGTGAAAACAGGTGGTTCATAAGTCACAGTTCAATAGTTGGAGAGATAAGTGAAATACATGGCCTAAGATGGAAAGAGGATTAATGAAATAAAGATCTACGTTTAATGTCAACACTAGTTACAATTCATTATTTAATGTGAAGCTCTTCTGCGAGTAATATTCCCCAGGTTAGAAGTTTGGTTGCTGAAGTTTGGCCCTTCTCTAAACTTTCTTAAACAGAGACGAGGTTGAGTTTTGGATGTTGCTATTATAGTTGTGTGGGTCGTTATTGAATTTATGAATCTGTGCATGCCTCAGGAACTTATAGATGTTGAAGGTGATGGAATGGCGGATATGGTATTCCGCTGCATCCAGGAAATGGACATTGACAATCGCATGATGGTATGCACGCTGCTACTGTAACTGATATTTAGTTATATTTGTTTACTGCACCTGATTGATGTTGGTCTTTCTCAGTCAAAAAATGCTGAGAAAAATAATAAAGGAAAAAGTAATAAAAAACATTAATTAAAAGCAACAAAGAAGTTTTCAAGTATACATTACGGAGTACTCCGTACAACAATGGGAAACATTGTGCCGAGTGGGCTATCTTCTTCGTTTTGATTGGACCTTTTTCTTAATTGTTTGCACCTAAGGATCCCTTGTCCTTTAGAGCTAGTCTTGTGTAAGGCGGTTTTACACTAATATAGTCTGTAAAACGGATCCAAACACAACCCAATTAGTGGGTAAAACTTAAAAGTGGTTACTAACAGATCCCATTTTACAATAAGTAAAACCACCTTACACAAGTATTTCTGTGTCCTTTATTGCTTCATTAATTTATTATTTAATTTTCTATTAAGAAAAGACTCAAAATGAAATTAAAATTAAAATAAACAAAGATCAAGTAAAATAATCAAATAAGACAGTAACTAAAAGTCAAGCTCTATCACTGATTATTTGATATGGATAATTTCTCTCCACTCTTTTTTCGTCAACACTATATATTACTAGTAACACCAAGTAGACTTGTCTTGCTTTTAGTGAGTTTTGCCCATGTCTGTTTAAGTACCCTTACCCATTTTAAACTTAGTACTTCCTCTTAAGCTTCTTAATGATGCATCTTGGCGAAACATTCCTCTTAAGCTTCTTAATGGACTTGTCTCCTGCATCTTCAATTGATGAAGCTTACTTTGTCCTTAACCACCTCATATTAACCGATCCTTCCTTGTGGATTTTGTGCACACATATATTTGTGTACACTTTTTCACCACGTTTATCGTATGAATGTGACATTTTTTGACGACCCAATATTGCTTTTCATGTAAATGTCATATTAGATGATTGTCCCTTGGATCTATGGGGCATGACATGATCATTTATAAACCCTATGGTAACTTTCCACCTCAACAACCTAACTTTGGTATTATAAGTGATATTTGCATCCAAATGTCCATCCCAGATCTTGTATGTCAAAAAGTTGGAACCTTCTATTAACTTTTCATTTATGGTGATTACCTATGCCTCCAAGCCCGCTAAATTAATATTCCAAATTTATGGTGTTCCTATTGCTTAGCCTAAATTGTCAAGTCCATAGTTCGTCTTTAATGTTCCAACACCTTTTTCTCATCAATCAACAGTTCAACACAATAACATTTGCAAACTTGGGGAAAAGCTTAGTTTTATAAGGCGCATAGTTTGTCTTTAATATTACAACACTTTTTTCACATCAATAAACACCATGACATTTGCAAACATTGGAAAAGCTTAGTTTCATAAGGTGCTCGAGGGCAAAGAGTGCCAATGGCAATGAGGTGCAACAGCCTAGAGCGAAGGCATGCTTCTCATGCACACATCACTTTTTTGGAAATGTGTGTGTGTTTTCAAACTGTAAATTGTGTAACATTTTCTTTACTTTTAGATGTTAGAGAAGGCTAGCATGTAAGATGGGATAACATGGAAAAGGGAAGGGGAAATTAAGAGGATGAACTAGAAAAAAACATAGAATCTGCATAGCAGGGGGTATAGCTTGTTGCACCTTGTGCACAAAGGTGCGCCGGGCGTTTCATTGAACCTTGAGCTTAAGCATGACAGCAGTGCACTTTTTTAACACTAAGGAAAAAGTACTAAGCGTGGGATCTTGATATGTTCTAAACTTCCAAACGTATAGGAAACACTTGTGTCATCTCACCGTTAGTTCACTTCCTAGTACTAACCATATATTCACTTACTAGTTCTAATACACGTCCTTGATGATGCCATTTGAATTCCACACAAACACATTTGTTTGCTAAAGCTTTGCCCACTTAAGTCGTTCTCTTGGTACTTTATTGTCGCCTTCACATAATCAATGAAAACCATATGCAAGGCAATGAAAATATGTGTTGAATTCATCTTCTTAAGAGAGTTTTTATAGTTGCGAAAATTTGTTGGATGAATTAGTTAAGGTGGATGATGTTCTGTGTCGTAACTGGTATAAAACTTAATCTACAGCTCATGTATGCTGTTAAAAAAAATGCAAAGACCACAAACTGCTTGCTTTTACATTTTCTATTGAAGCTGTTGTAGTACCTGTGTGGAATATAGCCTTTTTTTTGCCTCTGATTGTTGAAGCCTTTATATATTTGTGCTGAAGTGTAGACTACTAAATGCTTACATATCCTTGATATCAATTTGTGATTGTCAATAACTTCTAACTAGAAGAAAGACAGGGTAATTTCCACATATAATTTTCAAGTTTCAACACACTATTCACGGGCCTGCTTGCCTTATGTCATCAGTTGTTTACCTGAATACTAGAAAAGCTCAATCTTCATTATATTCTTTGCAGCTTTATCAGCACATTGTATTAAGCGGTGGGAGCACCATGTACCCTGGATTACCAAGCCGGTAAAAGTTCAAATATTTTTTGTGTTAACCATGTGAATCGTTCTGTTCTGCTGTAAACTTATTCTGAAAGATGATGTTCTTCCTAAATTTGTACTATAGTGATTAGGATCAGACTAGGATGCATCCATCATGTTTAAGCTACTTAGCACTTAACTCTAAATAAATTGCGAGACCATTTTAATGAGCCAGTCTGAAGTAGGTACTGTGAATAAAAAACTAAGAAGTCATTATTTGGAAGAAAGTAATAGGGGAAGCTAACTAGTTTTAATTAAAACATGGGAAGCTCCAGCAGCTTTTTTGGTTTCTCATTTGATGATTTCAAAGAAAAAGGAGGAAAATGTTAGAAGGAGAAGAAGTAAAGCAATTCTGTTATTTGGTGTAAGTAGCGGTAATTCAAACAATTCCATCTGTTCGATGTGCTCATTATGGAGGACATAAAAGGGTGCTCATTCCTTTTTTTTTTCTTCAAAATCAAAAGGGTGCTAGTTCTAATTATAGGGGAATTGAAAGGAAGTGAAAAGGTGTCATGTTGCTAGTTATCTTTCTGTGTAAACCTCCAAATTCTTGTCATTATGGTAATTTCTTGTTCTTTTGTTTACTCACCATTTGCCATCCTCTTTCTTAAATTTTTCTCATTTGAACAAAAGGTTGTCTGTTTTTTCCTAGTAATGAAAAAGGCTGCTGATTTAGACCAACCCTGATTCTGCTTGTTGTTGATATGATGTCCGGCGGTTGTTGTAGTAAAATAATTAAGGAGAAGTATATAAATTTAATGAAAGGGTCAACTTGAGATGTAAGTCCATTATGTTTAAATCTTGTGCTTGTATTCAACCTTTATTTGAATTTTAGAGATGCATACCCACACCTATGCTGCTCGCCTCGTCGGTTTAAGCTACGTTGTTTTTACTGCTATCCAAATGTGCTATTTTACGGTGATTATTTGCTCAAAGTACTTTATTTGGATCAAATCAATGCACTTTAATGTTATGGACCACGTTTTTTTGACAGGTTGGAAAAGGAAATACTTGATAGATATCTCGATGTTGTCCTCAAGGGAAATAAAGATGGCCTGAAGGTGAATTCTTCGACTCTGTAGAACAATGTTCACATAATAGGAGTTTTGAATTGATCTGATCAGTGATATTCTCATATCCGTTTGGCTGTCTGTAATTCTATATTACTAAGAAGAAATCTAGCGAGTCAGTTTTAATTTGTGGTATTCCAAAGCTTCATATGTAACTAAAGGAGAGTTTTTCAAGCCAACAAAATATTTTGTGTTATTTCTTGATGCTTCTTCATTCTTAGTTTCTTTTGTTTCCATTCAAGTGAAAAAGATACAAGTTTACTATGAGTCTATGAAACAACATCTATTGGATATATAGGCTTATACGTGTACATTAACATTTCTGAAGGAGTTTCAACAGTTTTGACTGTTGATGTTTCAGTTTCACTAGAATTAGTCTGTTATGATAAGATCGGGTGTGTATCTTTGACTCTCTTACATATAATAATTTTGTTTTATTTTATTTTTCGAAGGTACTTGGAACATTATACGGGTCTTTATGTTAATTGTATCTTTTCATGGTGTTTGTCAGTCTTGTTACTCGTTAATCTGTCATTTAGAAACAATTGGGTAAGTTCAGATAACATTTGCTATTGGAATTAAGCTAAAAAGAATATTAAGGAAATTTCCAATTATAGCTGGTATAGAGGTATATTGAGCAGTCTTGGTTTTCTAATTATGCAGTGGTGTGGTTAATATTTGGCTGGTATGAGTAGTAAGTGTTCCAAGTCCCCTCTAAAAGATACTCCGTAATAATAAACTATTCCATCTCTCGGGAATGCCAGGAAGTCTGGTTTGATATATCAGTGGCTAAGCTTGTTGCGAAGGCATGTGTACCAGTGTGTGTACTATGTCGTGTAAATTACTGCTAAAGAGGTTGAACAGATGCTATTTAAGGATTTATTTCTTAAGCAACGCGTAATATGCTTTTTTGTTAACCATAATTTTTTTGTTGGGATTGACAGAAGCTAAGGCTTAGGATTGAGGATCCTCCACGGAGAAAGCATATGGTGTACCTTGGAGGTGCAGTTCTTGCAGGGATAATGAAGGTACTTTTAACCTCTGTTTTATTATTTTGTTGTAGATTTAAATTAAAGTATATTCAACAGATTTGATGTAGTAGAGGACAATTGGTAGCTTTACAGTATTAGTTGTTCATTTCACCCAAAAAAAAAACGATACTACTTGTACGGTTGTACCCCTTCCCCTCTTTTTTTTTTCTTTTTCTTTTTATTATCTGTTTCTTAGGATGTGTATTAGATTTTGGAATCAAGATCCTCACTGGTCCTGTCATCCAACACACTTGCAGCAGAGTCCGAGTAACATTGTCTCAATGTTACAACTCGATCGGGATGAATGGTCTTGAGAATGTTGGCCTAGACAGGCACATACTCTTGGCCCGGTGTAAATTCACAAGATAACCTGTTATGTGGAAGATCTAACCCTCGACTCTGTATTGCAGGATGCACCAGAGTTTTGGATAAGCAGGGAGGATTATTTGGAGGAAGGACTTGCGTGTCTGAGCAAATGCGGCCAGGCATGATTAGCTGATTACCCGTCTGTTCTCTCTCTAATAGCAACATCAAAGCTGGTGATTTGGTGAAAGGCGTCAACGCAAAAGCCGAAAGTCAAAATTTGATCCGACTCACCCAACCTGCATCCGCACCCACCCGACACCCTAAAACATGATAAAATCATAACACTTGATGCCGGCCAAATACGATCCAACATAGTTGATAGCCTGATACCCTATTATATTTGATACTCTATGTAACGTAATATTGATAACAATCAACCTCATTAAAACCTTACTCAAAAGATAACGAACTTGAATAACATTGTGTTTTGTTTTTTTGTGGGTTGAGATTGTGATTGTATAATATTGTACTATTTTGCCAAATATTTTGGGTTGTCAAATCTCATATATATGAGAATTGGCACTCTCTAACTTTTGAAGGAATAGCTTGGCTAATGAACTCTTAAAGTGAGCTTCCGAACTATTATTAGGGCAAATTCTAATTAAAGACGGATATATCCTACTAGCGATGTCTTTTGAAGAGTAGTCCTGCATGGATAATATACCTAGAAAAGGTTTAAAAAGTTGATTGAAAATGATTGTATGGTACAAGTAGTAATTAATACCGAAGTGGTAACATCTTGTCTATGTTCAAAAGTATTAAAAAATAAAAAGAACAATGTAGTAAGGTAACTATTATTCTTTTTATGCAACTTTTTTGTTCTCATTTCAAAAAAATATTCCTCACATGTATTAGAGAAGTGAGAAGTGAGAAGTGAGAGTATAGAGGAAGCAATTATTTCACCTTTTATACTATTTTTTTGTGTTAAATTCTATCGGCGAGTGTTGCTGCTTGATTATGATCATAAGTTTTATTTATTTTCAAACAACTATTTTCTTACCAGGTTAATTTTTTGTGTGTGATAAGGAAATATGAGTCAGAGGTTAAATAATGACATCATAATGAAAGAAGAGAGTATGCATAAATATGAATTAAATTTTATAAATACTTTATTAATAATTGATCATGTATATAGAGTTTTAACATAAAAATATTTATTAACTCATATATGAAACATTTTGTTCTCTCTTGATAATTGTAATGCTCCAAAGCTTGAACCTCCACTTTCATCGATTGTATATTTACTCACCAAAAATCGATTGTATATTCCACTTTTATTGTCCACTTTTAATGCAAATTAATATCCTCTTTTAAAATTTAGTACGATAAATGATTAACTATTAAAATTGCCCCTAAATCTATTAACTAACTAATTCGAGGTGTATGATTGTTATTTTATCACGCTTTTTTTGAAATTAAAATATGAGAATTATGAGTGGAATGAAGGAGGTACATTTAAATACTTTGCGATTTGGTTAATTTGAGATGCATAGTAGAATAATCAAAAGATTCAACTTCTTTGTTAATAATAAGTTAAATAATAAGTTGAATATGTGATGTGACGATTTTTAGGAATGTTTGTTGATCAACCTTGCAACTACTTACGTCTGTTCGCAATGAAAGCAACGTCTCACCGAATTTGGTGTGTTTTTGTGTAAATAACACAATAACTAATTAACTAACAAAATTCACCACTTTGCTTCTTAAGAATCCTAGTCATATTTTATAGCATTTATTATAATTAATTATTATTTGCTATTACATCATTTAAAACAAACAAATTGGATGCAATTAGTTGTCGCCTATGACTCCAAGAAAATGCTCTACATTAACAATCACAGTTTAAAGAGAGGTAATATATTTAGGTTGGCGAAATAGAATACAAAATGACTTTTAAATTAGGAGGCGACAATTCAACACTACTCACAACCTCTTGAGAAAGGATATGTTAGCTGGTTTAACTGATAATGTAAAATTAAATAGTATTACTCTTGTCGAGATATTCACTTTCTACAACCCTATTTTTATATATACAAATATCAAATAGTTTAATTAATAATTGCATGAGAGGTAGTACTCTTAAGTTTTAACCAGAGTTCAAACTTGATCAGCATGATCAACACTGTTTGTTTATTCTCATTACACACGGGCAAAAACAAAATCAAACATGGTGCGAATTATATGATTTTAAGTCGATTTAATTTCCCGTTACTTGCCTTATCCCCTATGTAAAAAAACAAAAAATCCGAATCCTAGCTAACTTTCTAGATCTAATTCACAAAAAAATTAAAATAACATTAGTAGTAAGTTTAATTTTCTGAAGCTTATTAAACCAAGCGTATTTGACCCATTTTAAGTTTAATACGAATATTACCTGTCTTAAACGAGAATTTGCGAAATAACAATACAAAGCAAGCGTAGAAATTACGTTAACTTGTTTGTCTATATGTCATTAACTCCAAGTTATTGTAATATTGTGTCTTGGCTAGTGACCAACCCCACCCAATTTCAGAATATTTATGCATTATTACTTCATACTACATGTAATAATGTCCAATTAACGTAGCTAAAAATGCCACATAATTGACATAAACAACTAATTACATAATTTAAAAGTGATATAATTAACTAACTCATCATCATCAATTACTCAAGACAAGAGTCCTTAAATACTTGTACATAACATTATAACAAACCTAAATAATTAAGTCAAGAATTTGATCTAACTTTCATTTCCACATTTTCTTGTGAGGTTAACCACTCAAATAATAATTCAAACGGTTCATCTTTTCTAGTTCTATATATTTCTCTCTTCACCTTTCTATTGCAAAAACCTTATTCATTCCTAAAACTAAATATCATCACAACTTTGCTCTACACTACTACGTAAATAAGGCCTACATCATGGTTAGTTAATCTCATCTCTTAGTAATTTTCTCGATCGATACTTGTAAAAAATAAGATCGAAATAAAGATAAGTTACAAAATGGCGAGTACAAGAATAACCAAGATCTTTTTTTATCGTATTTAGAATTATATATGTCATTAGTTATTTAGTTGTTTCAGTCTCTTCACATACAAAAAAATATCTTACAAAGTTCTAAAATAAAATAGGATCGTGATTTGCATGCGATAAATTGTAGACGTGATATGAATTAACGCGTTCAAAATTAATTTACACCCAGCATCATTTACTAGTTAAATACATGTAATTTGTACGCGTTAGTTCATATTAGGTCTGTCCTAAATTTGAGTGCGTTAGTTCATGTAACGTGTGTCTTAAATAAGAAATTGTGCTCAGAATTATATGTAATTTTTATTCCAGACTCGATCTCCTCTTTTTTTTTTAACATATCACCCCTTGACATACAAAACAATATAGTACACAGTTGTGATATGAAATAGGGTCGTGATCTGCATGAGACAGACATAATATGAACTAACTAACGCGTTCAAAACTAATCTAAACACCAAGCATTACTAGCTCAATACATGTATTTTGCATGCATATTAATGACATTAATGCATCATTTTCTTTGTTATAGGTTAATGAGAATGGAGAGAAGGGTAATAAAATGATGTCCAACGGCCAAAACAACATAGGAAATGAGCTAAATGTGAGTCATATAGGAAAACCAACATTGGTACAACCAGCTGAAGAAACTCATAAAGGTTTCTATTTACTTTCAAACCTAGACCAAAACATTGCAGTTATTGTCCGTACTATTTACTGTTTCAAAACTGAGGAAAAGGGCAATGATATGGCTGATCAAGTGCTTAAGGATGCACTTGCAAAGGTGCTTGTTAAATACTACCCTTTGGCGGGTCGACTTACGATTAGCCCTCAAGGTAAACTCATTGTCGACTGCACCGGTGAGGGTGCTGTGTTTGTCGTGGCCGAGGCTGGTTGTGATATGGTTGAGATTGGTGACTCTACTAAGCCTGATCCTATTACTCTTGGTAAATTGGTTTATGATGTTCCTGGTGCTAAAAATATTCTTGAGATTCCTCCCCTTGTTGCACAGGTTTGTGTCTTTCTTCACAACAAATTCTTGTTTCTAACGGTCGCTTTTGGTCTGAAGCTTCAGACGGGCATGTGACCATTTTATAATTAAATGTAACCACAATGGTATAACCAGTGTCAAAGCTTATGGTAACTTTTTTTTCAATATTGATTACATTTGACTATAAAATGGTTACAAAATCTCGTCTTATTGCTTCCAACCAAAATGACCCGGCTGAAGCAAGACGTACTGGTCTTTCTTCTTTTTTATAAGTGCTATAACGTAAAAGGGCCTCCACTTTTATCTTTCGAATATCGTTTCGAAATTATATATACCGTTATGCTTTTGTTAAGAAAAGGACCGCATTTAAACGAGTGATTGACGAATTGAAAAATACGGTTTCTGTATGCTTTTGGGAACCCATTTTAACATTTAGAACAAGGCCTCATAAATCCATTAGACGACCCTGAAAATGGCGGTACTCTCTTTGCGTCGCTTATTTATTTAAGTCTGTTTTTGGATTGTTTTTTGCAAGCACATGTGCTTATAACAGAATATTTATAATGGGTAGGTTAGAATGTAACACTGCTGAAAAATAGTTACAACTTGGCAAACAGAAAAAATGAGGCCTAAACAGTGTTTTCAGTGAGGTTTTGGTTGTTGTAAATTAAATATGCAACATGACTAAGTGGCCGAGGACAGAGAAAAAAGGAATACGTAAACAAATAGATAAGGGCATAAGGTAGAGGACCGGAGTACTTGTGACGATTGCTTTATATTGTTTTAATGGTTATTCTATAGGCAGTCTTTACTTACCTTCAAAGGGCTCCTACTTATGGCGGAGTAAAGGGGCCGGATCGATCTAAGCAACTTAACTCTTGTGTCGAAAACAAGAGACTGTTTTTGTATTATTTTGTGATGAACATTCTGTCAGGATGTAAGTCGACCGACTGCTATTTCATAATACACAAATTCTTGATCGCGTAGCGAGCCATTATTACATTTTCACTAATTACTCTGATTTAAGCATGCCTTAGTGTCCTAAAATATCTCTGTTATCCTGAAATGTTACACAAAAACTGCCTAGAGTGCCTTCTACTGGGTAATTCATAATGTATTATTTATTGTCGAAGTCAAGTGTATTAGTTTACCTAATCTCTCTGACTCCTCCTAACTCATTACATTGTCCCTTACAAAAGTTTCAGCATGCAGTTGTCAGCTAGCTTAGTTGGTAAAGTCATGAGCGGTGATACTCATGACCTTGGTTCAAACCCCGTCAGCATCAAAAACCGCCCTTATGGCTCCCTTTAGACCAAAAAAAAAGTTTCAGCATACTTGCCTGTTTTAAGTTTAAGATGGATATTGCCGTCTTAAGCAATAATTTGTGCTGTCGAAGTTGAGTAGTATTCCTTTGGCATAAAAACAAGGTAAATCCAAATTGTTGAATTAACTGCAGGTGACAAAGTTCAAATGTGGAGGTTTTGCACTAGGCCTATGCATGAACCACTGCATGTTCGATGGGATCGGAGCCATGGAATTTGTTAACTCATGGGGCGAAACAGCTCGAGCCATATCCCTAACCACACCACCACACCTAGACAGGACAATCCTATCCTCCAGGGACCCACCTCAAATCGAGTTCAAACACCAAGAATTCGATGAAATAGACGACATTTCCAACACCAGTCACCTCTATTCCGAGCCAATGCAATATCGATCCTTCTGCTTCGACCCAAACCTCCTCGAGAAGCTCAAATCAAAGGCAATGGAGGATCCCACCTTAGAGAAATGCACGACTTTCGAGGCCCTCTCGGCCTTTGTCTGGAAAGCTAGAACCAAAGCCTTAGAAATGAAGCCTGATCAAAAGACGAAACTACTTTTTGCAGTTGATGGAAGACCTAAGTTTAGTCCACCCTTGCCAAAAGGGTACTTTGGGAATGGAATTGTCCTCACTAATGCTATATGTCCTGCAGGGGAATTGATCGAAAACCTGCTTTCAACAGGTGTAAAGCTAGTTCAAGAGGCCATCAAAATGGTGACTGATAGTTACATGAGATCAGCCATTGATTACTTTGAAGTAACAAGAGCAAGGCCGTCTTTGAGCTCGACCCTTTTGATCACTACTTGGTCAAGATTGTCTTTCCATACCACTGATTTCGGGTGGGGTGAACCCGTGTTGTCGGGTCCCGTAGCATTGCCTGAGAAAGAGGTTATATTGTTTCTGTCTCATGGTAAAGAAAGAAGATCTATTAATGTGCTTCTCGGTATGCCTGTTTCGGCCATGAACACCTTTGAAGAGCAGATTCAGGAGATCTAAGCTTCCAAATTTACATCTGTTTGCTATGAATTTATATTTTACTGCTTTGATTATAAAACTTGTCTTATGTTAATCATTGAATTTAATTACTATTATCATTCTACTGTGTTATTTATTTAGGAGGAAATGTAAGTGCTGAAATGTTGTTCTTTGTTCAAGTTTGTCAAAATTGTTCAGTTTTGGCAGGTGAAAAAAAGAAACCTCTTTGTGTTGCTATTTTTGTCATTTTTATTGATAAATAATTGAACAATCTACAATTTTTATCGATCAAGATTTCAAGATCGGAGGGAAATAATCCGTCATAGAAAATGCTAAGGTTTTCCCGGTGAGCGCTGATCGATCGAGCACTGTCCCGTATTAGTTGATTGGTTTTAGCTAGGACGGAACGTCACTCAACTTTTATAATTAGTATGACTCACTTAGTCTATGACTTGGGCCACTACGGTCCGAAGCTATCGATTGCTAAGCTAATGGATTACACCTATCCGAGGATTTGGATTGAAATGGTCCACATCGATCTGAGTGGACCAAACCGACATACACTGCCAAGTCTACCAATTACCAATTGTTTTTAGGATGAAATTCCGATTTGTGAGCTACTATTATGTACACCACATTCACAGAAGATATAGCAATCTCCCATCTATACATTAACTCTAGGTTATAGTTTGATGAAGTTATTTCAACCACCTAAAGTTACTGTATGCATTCATGAAAGGATATTAGAACAGTGGAAACAAATCACCAAAAGAGTAACATAACAGAAAATGAACAATGCATAGTGTAAGAAACGTACAGCCACTCTCAGCTTTGCTTTTATTTCACTTGTGTAACTTTCATTGGTTTTTCTTACCTTCCTTTTTTTTGGTAACGAGGGAACCCGCAGCCGCTATCTTTAGTGCGCTTTGGGTAAACCCTCGGGTTACATGTGATAGTCTGCAAATCACGCATACCGAGTAAACCACCCGGGTGTGACAAGCTTGAAGTCTAAAAGGCAAAGCCTCATATCTTAAATAATAAATACTCCACAAGATTGCTCTTGACACCCTTGAAAATTTCGCACAAGTTTTAACCACTCGACCATACCCTAGAATTCTAGGTATCTTTTGCTTGGTTAGCTACAAATTTTGAGTTATATCTAAGTGTGACTTGCTTTACAAATTTTTTTCCTCATTTATCAGAGTTTTAGACGATATTAACGGTCAAAGTATAGCGTCCAGTCTTAAGAGAATTTTTATTCCATAAATTACTCACAAAGTCACATAAGGAGTTGGTTACCAAATTAGTGATAACTCTTATTGTATACATTTTGTTCTTTTCTACTTTCTCTGATATAAATCATTGACATCTAGATATTATGTGGCACAAAATTGACATTCAACTACTATTCACAATTTCACATCTCCAATAATTCAACAAAGGGCATTATTTACAAGATATCACCTTTGGACAACTATCCACGATATCTATAAAATTAAACTAGTGGTACAAATTAAGTACAAACAAATTAACACTCCCCGTCCCAATCACTTTGTATACTTTTTCATTCAGGGTAAACAAATAATTGAGCCGAAGAGAGTATACATGAAATACTTTACGAATAGACAACTCGACACCATTTAATCACTTTGATTCTTATATTAAAAAGCACAATCTTAAAAAAGAAAAATAAAAAATTACAAATAACAAAAACCATATAATATAATATAATACTATAATATAGAGAGCATGCTAATTAATTACCACACAAAGCCTTATTAGTCTTAGATGGTCTAAAATTAAGGGCACTAAGACCATAAATGCAAACATTTTGTTCACTAGACTTAAAATAAACCACATCAGAAGTGGTTTTAAGACCAGGAACATTGCATTTACTTAAAGAAGAAGGAGGACTTCTTACTAAACTTGCCCTACAAAGTGAAACAACTGCTGCTTCTCTTGCACATTCAATCCCATCTACTGAGGGTATTTCCAACTTATACCAACCTTGTTTGTTTGTTGTTCTGTTCACTGAAAATGTTATTTCTTCTGCTGTTCTTGGTGCTGTTGCCCTAAACTTGCAGTCTATTTTCACTTCAGCTCCTGATCATCACATATATACGAGTTTCCGTAAAATTTTACCAGTTAAACTAGCTGACAAGCTTACGATCATGTACAGTGACAACTGACAACATTATTATCCTAGTATCTATGACAAGATTGATTTGTTTACCGTTTGTTTGTCTTAAGAGCACATGTTAAAGACACTTAAAAAACTAATGTCTGTTAATAAATACAGCATGTCATTGGAAAATGAAAAGTGAATTTTCACTTCAATTTTCCTTTTTGAGTGTCTTTAACTTATACTCTTAGGACACATGTGAGAAAACCCGTCTTTTTAAAATGTTTTGAAGGGAGTTACAATTTTAATTTGCAGGCTTACACCATCACGGCGCTATTTTCTTACACCATCACGCGGCTATCTCATGTCTTATCGTTAATCATATTGTAACACTAGGTTTATTACCTTTTGCGTCTGTTATTATGTTGTGTATCCTTGGATGTAACTATGGCTCCAAAAGCCAAAACATAATGTAGTTGCATCTTTTACCGCTGCCAAAAAAAAAAAAAAAAAAAATTGCAGGCTTGCAGCTGATGGGTTTCGAGTACAGTTCTTAATGGTTTTTCCCGCTAAACTAGATTGATTTTTTTTACCGTCTGTCTTAAGAGCACATGTTAAAGACACTTAAAAAAAATGTCTTGGTAATAAATACAAAATGTCATTGGAAAATGAAAATTGAATTTTCACTTCAAATTTTCTTTGTAAGTGGGCACATGTTAGAAAAACCGTCTTTTTAAAATGTTTTGAAGGGAGTTGCAGTTTTGCAGCTGATGGGTTTTGAGTACAGTTAGTAAGTCCTTAATGATTTTACCCGCTAAACTAGCTGACATGTGCAATAATATTACGCGGAAATAAAGATACACATACACAGTTAGTAGAACTGTACAAGTGTATGTTACCTGGTATGAAGTAGCTGTGGACAGAAAAGGTATTATTAGAGCAAATGTCACAGTAGACAGTGCCAATGACAGTGATCTGAGAGCCTGCGGGTTTCGGGTGAGGATGAATGTTTTGAGAGAAAGATAAGGAAAGAAAAGAGAGAAGAACAAGAGAAAGAATGATGGGAATTTCCATGGAAGCTATAGAATGAATGAGAGGAAAAACATAGAAGAGAAAGCCAAAAAATGAAAATGAATGAGAGGAGAAGAGAAGAGAAGAGACAGTTGGTGAAGTGAAGAGCCTTTTTTTTTTTTTACTTAAATGTGAACATCATTCAAATGAGTTTGTGATTTTATCATTTTCGTTTAAAACAAAGACATGTGATACTTGAATTGTCTTTTTTTTGACAGAATGTGGGGGTGTTTATATACTTGGTCTAGTATTTATGGTCATCATGCTAAGTGTAGGGGTATTTGATATATTGAGCTACATTATTAACTTATTAAGTGAGCTTCGGGGTATTTGATATATTGAGCTACATTAACTTATTAAGTGAGTTTTCGGTAAAGCGATAAATTCAGTGAATTTTGAGTTCGGTCAAGTGATTAGTAGTTTGACTGGTTGTAAAGAGTGTTACCGTGGTGATCTAATCAATTCTTCACATTCGATTTTGGTATAAACTATAAAGACTAAGAAAAGAAGAAATATATGCTTTACACAACGAAAAACACAAAGCAGCATGTGCATGAAAAACGAAATGTAATATTTATATATATCTAATGCGTAAATAATAGAGAAATGTATGTGGTTGGCAGGCTATTACGTATACCCGGGGGCTTACCCAGAGCGCACCAAAAATAGCGGGGCGGGTTCCCTTCTTACAAAAAAAAATGTTTGAAATGGCAAAACAAACCTAATCGACTGGATAGAGAGTATTTTAGTCTTCGGCTTGCCTAATTAGTCGAGTAGTAGATATAGTACTCGTGATTAGAGTTGTAATTCAGTCAGTAACGAAATTCTCTTACGAGTTACGACTATCATACACACACGTAAATATTCAGGCAGTTATTATGGTTCTTCTTCGTTCTACTTGTAACATTTCAATTCGAATCGAATTACATCGAGGAATTCAGTTGCTGGGATCATAACTGAAGTATACTTACCAGTTACCAGTAGGTGTATAGGTGGTAAAGTCGTAAGGGGCCTGTCATGGTAATTATTACTCCGTATTACTCTTATGATTTCAAGGGTAGCAAAAATGTGACCACCAATTACTGCCTTCATGATCCTTCAACAGCTTTTTACAAGAACATTAAATGGAGATGAAATTAAGGAGAGACATGAGGTGAGGTGAGTTCACTTGTGCTGTCATTCAATATGCAGTTAATCCGTCTTAATACTAAAACGGGCCATACAACATCCTACTAGTGCATCTACGAAGCTTGCAGATGTCAACTAGCTTAGTTGGTAAAGTCACGAAAAGTGACGCTCATGACCTAGGTTCAAATCCCGTCAGCATCAAATCTCCCTTGTGGCTACTTTTACACCACAAAGAAAAGTGTAATAGTGTATCTATAATGTTTGAAGAATACATCAAGTATGATAAAATGGCTCATAAGTTAGTTCAAAGAGCCATTACGATGTAATCTCGCTCTTGTTAATTGAAAAAAAGAAAAAGAAAAGGATGACTTACCACTATATTCTTATCTTGGAGAGAATGGATGGACCTTTAATCAGAGTAGCCAAATGATTCAACAATTTCTTCCTCCAAACTATACATTATAATTGTACAATAAGCTTAATACAAGAAAGCAATCACAACAATTCCAAAACTATACTGTTTGTCTTTGAGCAACCCTGGGTTACTAATCAATCTTTCGTTCTTGGCGGCTAGGGACCGATAAGAATCCCAGGACGAGAGTTCGCCAAAGAAATCACAGGTTTTCCGTCTCGTATATACTTTATGAAAATACATCATGACTATTACCAGTAAACTATCCACTTCAAATCTCATCACCTCTTGAATCATTTCTTTTAGAGGCAGCAGGATTGTATGTTCAGGGATGCCCCGAGCAACATGAAAAGCAAAGAAATCGACAAGAAAAATCCTTACAATATCGAGCATGAACAACTGCTCTTCTTCTCAGACTCGTCAATCTTCTTTTCTGCACGTAAACATACATGATTAGCAGTAAATCATCATACGACCTGAATCCCAACATGACCAGAAAGAAATACAGTAAATCTAATCTAGATTATATTCTTAGAGCAGCATGTTAAAGCAATTGGTAATCTTAGACCTAGCCAACCCCGGGTAATTTGGGTTGACGAAAGGTCAGATCATTTCGGGTACATAATGAATTTCGGCTCAGATCATTTATGTGCAAGTTATTACGGGCAATGCTCTCAACTGCAAGTGTCGGCGATACGGAGGTCGGAGTGTCTGGTGTGGTTATTTTCCGCTAATTTTTCAATTTTATAGCCTAAAATGAAGTGTTGAAGTGTCGTGTCACGTCGGACACTTCAAGTGTTGGACACGCGACACGTGACCAAGGTGAAAAGTCGTAGTAGCGTAGATTACGGGGGCCAATCGTGTCTTTCAAGGTTTATTTAGTGACATTGAGGTTTTTCTTACAAAGTACAGTGTGATTTCAAATAATTCATTCCGAGTCATTTCAGAATGAGTGGTCTTCTCCCAGGGTCAGTATCGGGTCCAATAAAGTTCGGGTCAGATTGTGTAGTCATTTTTGGGTTGTTCCGTTTATGTTACTCAGACAAGGCCAAAGTTCATTGATATTGTTAGTAAAGGGTTTAAATTCTTTAAAACACAGGAACTCATTGACATTGTTAGTCTGCCAAACAACCAAAAGTTCAATAATTTACTTGTAAGAGGGTAAACAAAGTACATATATGCTATCTATGTTGCTTAGACTCGGTTAGAAGTATCCGACACGGGTATGTGTCCAAGTGTCGGATACATCTATTTTATGGAAAAAAAATTATAATTTTGGTCTAAAATAAAGTGTCCGAGTGTCCTACCCGTGTCCGAGTGTAAGAGTCCGAGCATCATAGTATGCTATACCTACATTAGCACAGTCAGTAAATTCTTTTCTTTTTTACAGCCCAAATTTTA
>JAIUZE010000757.1:0-18933 GCA_022085475.1 Heliosperma pusillum
CCTCCTCAAAACGGTAGATACAAACAAACATAACATCACTCAACACAATCAACAAACAAGTTAAAACCTAACAAACATCAAGTACACCAAAGACTACCACCTTAGGTCCTTAAGTCTACCCATCTCTCATTGATTATTTCAAGGTCAAGTAATTTAAGTTTAGGGTTCACGTGTGTGCGTCGGGAGCGTTTAAGCTCTGATACCAACTGTGACAACCCTCACGAATGCGAAAAGATAAAACATACAAGCATGTGAATTATATAGCGGAAATATGAAGTTTTTAAAAATTTTATACATACAAGAAAAGTAAACGAGGAGTGTCAAATATTACAACTAAAGTACGGAATACAACAAAGAGACGGAGTCTCTCAAAATGTTAGCAAGGAACAAGTGTTTAGCAAACTAGCTAATTAACGACTAGAGGTGAATCTTCCAGGGACAACGCCCGCTAGCTCACACACGAACCCAAAATAGCATAAGAAAAAAGCCATCCATGCAAGCAATTTGTTCATCCATGAAAAACATGAACGCCACAATCAGTGGGGAGTAACGCCGGGTTCTCCCAGCCATATCACATTAAACGTACATAGAAGGAAATCTAAAAGTAAAATCATGCATATATAGATATACATGTGAGATATGATACGAATAGATAGGCAATTCGAGATATAATGATAACAGTATAAGAGTTACAAGTCCGAAACCATCATGTTATACAAAGACTCGGGGAAGACACTCTTAGGCAACCGAATACGCTCACTAGGGCTTACATCTCACCGTTAGCGGGATAAGTTTGATAAGATTGAGACTCGACAAACAAACCATGCCAAGTCATGCGATGATCACAATGAATCCAACATATTATCATCCATTCACGAACCAATACATTGACGGTGCCCAATATGGCATGACCAGGAATGATTAGTCATGAAATCACGCATTCAAGAACGACGACACAAAGACGACATCTCTCACGGTAAATGAAACGCACTAGCACCGTGTACATGGCAAGTATGATTAAAAGGCATCCACGAGATCACATTTCCCTGAACGCATACACGATCACATTTTGTATATGTAGACTAATTTCCTTCTGGTAGGAACGATAAGGCTCCTAATCTAAACCTGGCCAGATTCCCGGAATCACATTTTCCAATTCGACATGCGATCACATTTCGCATCCAAGACTCGGTCAATCATAGACGCCGAGTACCCACATTATCTGTAGATCAATTCACGAAAGAGGCGGAAAAGAGCACAAGCCTCATAACAAGCGGTACGCTACATGCAAATAACACTACCTCGCAAGTACAGAACCTTTGACGGCCGGGTCGATCAACGCAATGCGTTCGCCTCCCAACAACGTCGTCGTATGCCCACTAACACATGCATTTAAGATGTAGGATACCTCCCCGTTCCGACATTTCAGCCTTACGAACGTGGAGGTAGCCAAGGGAATGAGAGTACAAAGCACAAGACAAAATAGTGCTCAAACCGTATCATTTGTAAAAACCGACTCAAAGTGGGACATAGCAAAACCCATCACAAAACATGTGATACAAGCGAATGAAATATCATATGTCCAAAACATTAATATTATAAGTCACTAAGTAAAATTATACGATAAACGAATCATGCGAACTATTATAAATTACGAGTTTTAGAAATCATAGGAAACATATACAGCCGTAGTGCCGGCCGGTCAGGGGACAGGCGGCCGGTACCCCGGCTCGCGCATCAATTCAAAATCCAAAAATCATAGAAAACAGAGCAGTGTGTTCCAGGCCGGTCAGGGGGCCGGCGGCCGGGCACCCGGCCAGGAACACCTCTATACAAAAATCAAAGTTCATTCTGATGTATTCTCAGCCGGTCAGGGGACCAGCGGCCGGTCACCCGGCTGGGAACACAACTCCACTCGAGAACAACAACATTCATTCTATCATTTCCAATTCTCATAATTCACTTCTACTAACTATCAACAATCAATATTCATCATCAACAATCATCTATTAACAACATTCATTATTCCTAACATGATTCCTAAGCTTACTAATCGTATTCTAATACGATTTCTAGCATATAAAGCATGTAAAACACGTAAATGATACCGAGTAACCCTTTACCGTTACCTTTTTGCGTCTTTAATCGATTTCTAAACCTTCCTAGTCTCCACCTACATACAATTAGATAATAAAAGATGAAAATCATTCACCTTGAGAAAGACGGATAATTTAAAAAGCGAGAAAGACGGTAATTTTATTACCAATACGGATAGAGGAAGATGAGAGGGGAAGAATTAGACGGACTTATGAGAATTTGAGCAAGAAACGATCGAGATATGATGATTCAAAGATGAATCAAAATGGAGGCAAGGGTTTTGATGGTTTCTTAAGGATTAAGTAAGTGTTGTGTTGAATGAATGAAAAATAGGTTAAGGAGGGAGTATGAGTTATGTAAGGAAAAAAAAGTCAACAAAAGTCAAAGTCGCCTTAAGACGGAATTCACATGGAATCTCGCGGAAATTCCAAATACGAACTCGGAAATTCTAAATTCGACTCGAAAAATTAAATTCCAAAATAAAACTAAAATTCGCTGAAAAGTATCTGTAAAATATTTTTACTAAAAAAAATAGGGTACATTTGCGGGTGTTACAACACTACTTGGGAAAGGGAAAAATGCGACGAGTTAGGCACGTATCAAACCTCCCCACACTTGAATATTATTTGTCCTTGAGTAATAAAGTGACATATGCAAATGCCCTTATTCAAAGCAAATAATTAACTAATCTATCCTAATAATATCTTATGAGAGACAATTAATGGGTCTTCTCCGTCCTTTTAACTCACAACGAAGAGGGGCTGTGTAACGGTGTTCCCTTACGAGGCAGGCGGGGGCTTGCGGAAAATTGCAGAATATCTAACATATGAAGCACCCAAACACGCATATGGAAATGAAATTATTACTTCCCTCAAACAATTAGCGAGCCTTAAACCTTTTTCAAGGTAAGAGTACGCGGCCCTCATTTCGCAAATTCACTTTCTAAAATTCAATTAGAGCATAAAGAATGACAATTAAGTTGTAACACCCCCAATTTTTGACCTCCAATATTTAAAACCTTCTTCTTTAGAAACTGGACGTGCTATAGGAGGTGCTTTAAAATACATTAACAATATCAACTAAATATTAAGGTTCCAAATTATATAACATTGCAGCGGAAATAACTTAATGTTTACATTATTTCAACATAAAACAACTTAAATAACATAAAGCTCAAACCATTTGTAATAACAGAAGTTCAAGCTATTACGGAAGCAAAAACTACTAATCCTTATTATCAAATCTAATACTCAAAATATCTTAGCGTGCTCTCTCATTCTTCCTATTATGTAACAAAAGCACTACCTGTCAAAATTACATTACTCACCATAGAATCGGAAATATGGTAAGGATCATCACAGGTCCACAAGTAAAACGATTTGGTGAATAGTCATGGGAAACACAAAACAACTCAATACAAATACATAATCAAGCATGCTCATAATAGATATTAACAACCAATTAAAAGAAACATTTTCAAGAAACCAATCAAAATAAACTTTCCTTGTAACTTCTAACTTACACTTTCTTTTTCTTTTCTTTTATTTTGGTATCCAGATATAGAATCAATGTATATAAAGTTTCAGCTAGTAAATCGCCGGTTTGACCTCACCTTCCCCAACCATGTACAAAACCGACAAAAATTTCCGATTGTGCACACCTCTCACAATGACTAGCCTAAAGGAGGAGGAAGGTTGACCGAGACACCACCTCGATTAAGTATGAGTTTCTAAGACATCTTGATATAGGGTATAGCCTGCCACATATACCATCCCTCTCTACCATCAGTCCATCACCATAAAACAATAATATCAGTAGCTTAAGAAAATATTTACAAAATTATACTTTTCCAAAAACAATTCAAATCTCAAAACATTCAAACCAATCATCTCAATTCAAATTCACACGGAATCATACATATTCATATTGAGTAAGTTTGAGAATTTAACGATAGCAAGCACAATCCAAAATAAGCTCTTAAAACTCTTCTTCTTCGAACATACAAACTACAATCATTATAACCAAAATCGCATAAAAGCCAGTCCTCAACCATCCTAATCAATCCTAAGCCATGACCATGATCTAATGCAATTCTAATTTTTACTAATCAAGCTAAACTTAACACAACCTATTAGTAATCCTAACTTAATAGATCAATCTCGACTCTTCTGGATTTCCGGAACAAAACAATATCACTATAAAAATCATAACTAATTTTAGAAAAATCCAATCGATGCAACACCAAATTTTTCAGAACCCTATGACTCTTATCTACGACTTTCATCAGGCACTTTATCCTCAAATTAAGAAGCTATGAGGGCTTTACAGACACATTACTAAATACTGACAGATGTCGTCGCATAAAAAAATTAGTTTATGAAACAGGTAGTGGTGGTGGGTGTTGGTGGTGGCTGTGGTAGGGGGGTGTTTGGTTGGAGTAACACTCCTTCTGTATTAGAATAACACCCTTCCTCTTGTAGAGTATTACTCCCTTATATTAAAGTTACACTTATAAAAGAGAAAATAACTTAAAAAAGGATTAGAGTAACACTCCCCTCTTGTAGAGTAACACTCGTAAAAGATTAAAGTTACACTCATAAGATAAAATGACCTTAAAGACTAGAGTAACACTTATAAAAGACTAGAGTAACACTTGTAAAAGATTAGAGTAACATTCATAAAGACTAAAGCTACATGAACTTGTGTTAAAATAACAAAATGACAATATATAACTCCAATTGGTCATGTGTTACTGCACTTCTCATTTTGTGTAACTCCAATTTTTCATTCAAGCCAAGTGTTACTCCAATATATATATATATATATATATATATATATGATCGGCTCTGTCGCGGTCCCGAAACAAAAATAATTACCCGCACTTAGGCTAACAACATAAGGAATGTAATTAGGGAAGTAGGGTGTCGATCCTCAGGGAGTACGTGTTACTAATGAATTGCTATGGATTGGTTTTCATTTAAAATCGAGTCACTTGAGTTGTTTGTCTAAACTATTAACATAAAATAAAATGACAAATATATAAATGACGATATGTAAAGAGTAAATATGTAAATTGCAAAATAAAAACCCAAAACAGAAGACTTACCCGATCGGGTTGTCACGTACCCGATCAAGGAAACCCTCTGATCTGAATATTAACAACTAAATTCTATCTAAGACGGTATTTAAATGACAATATTAAAAGTCTAACTAACTAAACTAGTAAACAAGATAATAATAATCATATAAACTATCTAGGTACGGAAATAAAAAGACGATAAAATAAACTGTCTAGATAACGATAAAATAAACTATCTAATAATAGAAATAAAATGACAATAAAACAAACTATTTAAAACGATAAAGTAAACTAACTAATCAAGTTGATATAGTGAAAGAGAAATACATGCAAAACTAGTAAAAATTTCATAGATACCAATATTAGAATTACTATGATTGTCTAGGCCTTGTAGCGGTATATTCCTTCCGGATTCGTACCGACCTTTTAGTGGGTCGTAACGTCCTTTCAGCATGGTTAAGTCACTAAACCCCTATTGATAGTCCTGATTTCTATCCCAACTCTTGTTATAAAGATAGAAATGACTAATACAAACAATTGCTTATGGCCACTAAACAAAGTTATAGAATTTGACACGACCAAAGGAAGAAACAATTAGATGGTTCAATTGGTAACTACTCTTCTTATAATTCGTTTAACTCGTAAATCATTTCAAATATTACAACTCTATTTATTTTATTTACACAATGATAATTTTACAATATTAGAATTAATCTAATCTATGTGATTATGTGATTAAGTAGATTAGTAAGAAAAAGATGTAAGAAATTAAACTATGAAATATAAATACTAAAGTGATTATGGTGATTATATTAACAATGATTCTAATGACTATTTTTAGGATTATTTGACTAGGTAAATTATAATGTGACATGTTAAATAATATTCTGGTTTTAACTAGATTAATTTTAGGTTGATTTCTTAACAACAACAATATTATAAAAATGATACTAGTGAGGTTATAGTTCATGATGATTTAAAGTTGCATAAGTAAATCAAGATTAGAGAATTACCGAGTCGGAATATGAGTATATAAGAACGAAAGTAAGAACAAATATCCAACCAAATAACAAAAGCTAAGTAAACACTAGGAAAATACTAAGAAAACTATAAAAACTTGTAAGAAAGTGTGCTAAAAGAAATGATAATAGATTATTGGATTATTGTAAAAGTTGATGATAAAAAGATATGTTATTGTGTGTGATGATCATTGGCTTTTATAAGGCTGCATGGCTGCTGATCCTCTTGCAAATTCGTACCCTAATCAAAGCATTAAACCACCAATTTTAAGCTCGGATTGAAGAAGAGCCAAGTAACGTCTTCTTGCAGAAATACCCGATCGGGTATTTAGCAATCCGATCGGGTTTTTGTGTAATTGGAATTTTCCGTCTTTTCATCTTAGGCACGGAATCCTATGCCTTGGTCTTTAGTCAATGCACTACGGAATTGGGCTTGGGCTGATCTTCTCTTGACTTGGGTTGAGTTTTCCTTTTAAAGTTCAAAGCCAAAAATCTAAATTGAGTCCATTCGAGGAAAGATGTAGCGGAATCGTAATCAAATCGTGAACTGGCTATCATCAATTCCTTGAAAACTCGTATCCTAGTGTCTTTGCTCCATAAAGTAGGAAAATATAGCAAAACCGCTTCATTTCCTATAAAACGAGTCAAAACACGCAAAACAACTAGAATAGCAGTATTAGCTCGTTAATCACTTAACAAAGTGCATAAATCGTATAGAAATCGAGCTAAAACGGGGGATAAATCAATACAAAATATCACTTATCCAGTATGATAGGAAATGTAAAGTATATATATATATAGCTATATATCTATATATATAGTATTAATATATATATATATATATATATATATATATATATATATATATATATATAGAATTAGGATCACGTGAGTCCACCCTATCTTTTTGAGTCCGTGAGTCCATGATAAAATATCACAAGTTATACTAAACAGTATCACATGATATACTGTAGAATATCACACCACTGTACCACTTTTTCGCGCACTATTACTAACTTTTTTTCTCATACTTTTTTTTCACACCAATTGATTCCAATACCGAAGCTCCGACAAACACCATCATTCTCTCGCCCTTTCATGCCGAAAGTAACTATTTCGGTGTTTCACCGAAATTTATTGTATATAGATTCTTTTTCCTCTCTACTAAGCATCTTTGCCTCTGGCATTTTCTTCATAGCCGACAACGAGATCCCTAATCTTACGACGACAATGACAAATTTTGTTGTGATTGGGGGTGGTGTGAGCTCCGAGTAGGAATAATGCGTTAGGGTGGAGGAATATGAAGATTGAAAAGAAAACAAGGGACAAATAATGGGTGACGATGGTGCCGGATAATTGTTTGCTTGTGTCATCTAGGTGCTTGGATATGTCGCCGTTATTGGTGGGTGGGTGGTCGTTGTCAACGGCGAGTAGTATTACATATAATATTTTTCACCCTTTTGTGTAGTTTTTTTTCGTGATAAGTGTAACCAGTGATATTGTTTTGTATAATCTGTGATATTGTATAGCTGGACTCACGGACTCAAATATTTAGGTGGACTCACCGGATCTTGCCTATATATATATATATATATATATATATATATATATATATATAGAATTAGGATCACATGAGTCCACCCCCTTTTTTTGAGTCCGTGAGTCCTAATCTCAACCGTCTAAACAATAGAGATCAATGACTGAAATCACACATGACTAGCAGGGGTATTTTCGTCATTTAATAACATCATATATAAACACTCAATCCTCACAATTCCCTCACAATTCACATTCAACTTATCTCTCCTCTGTGATTTTCTCTCTCTACGATCAATCTCTACTTCATTCGTTCTTTTGCTCCGTCCGTCATCTTCTCCGCCGATCGTCATCTTCTCCGTCCATCGTCATCTTCTCCGTCGATCTTCATCTTCTCCGTCTTATATTATATTTTCTTCATTAATTCCTCTAATTTCAATGTCAGGTATTATTATATTCTCTTCTTTTTAATTCTCAGTTTTCAATTTCAAGCTTTTTAATATGTTAATTAGGTTTTTATTTTCCGTTTTACTGCTTTTAATCAAATTATCTTTTAATCTATGTCTTTATTATTCGTTTTGATTGATTTATTGTTGTCATCTTTTCTTTTAAATTGATTTATTGTTTTCCTCTAGTTTCTACTTGACCTAATTTGTTCTTTTTTTGTGACTGATTGTATATTGACCTAATTACAAGATTTTTAATATATTAATTAGGCTTCTATTTTCTGTTTCACTGAATTTAATCTTATTATCTTTCAATTTATGTGTTTATTCATCGTTTGAATCGATGTATTGCTGTTCTCATATAGTTATTCTTGTTATTAGTATCACAGAGTATTCTTAACAGTATCAATGTTGAAATTTAGTGTTTTACCTTATTGTTTTACTCCTTAAGCTATATTCAGTATCACATCTTCTTCTAAACAGTATCACGTCAGTATCACGTATTATCCTTAAGAGTACCACATGTTGAAATATAGTGTTCAATCTAAACCTTTCATTATGTAATATATATTCAGTATCACATATAACTCTTAACAGTATCACATATCTGGTCTAACAATATCACATGTTATCCTAGTAACTCAAATTACTTTTCCTGCTAGGAGATATTGATAACACCTTTAATTCTGTTGAGTCTATTTCTACTCCACTATGCTTACAAGATGCTGATGTGCCTGCTGGGAATCATCTTGCTTTGAGCGTGACCCCTGGTGGTTCTGAGGAATGGCAGAGAAATGTTGCCCCTAAATGTACACCTAGTGTAGGTCAACTTTTCTGTACAATTGAGGAATGTGTTGCGTTTTATGAGTCTTATGCATTAGCATGTGGATTTGAACCAAGATTGTCTTCAACTAAAAGGTTTCGTCGTAATGGTGGTATAAAGTCAAAATTGATTGTGTGTAACCGAGAAGGCTTTAGGGACTCTAAGCAGGCAGTTTTGCCTCCACCTGTTGAAGAAGACGAGAAAAAGGGAAAGGGATATGATCCTAAGAAGACTAAGATCACTAGGATCGGTTGTAAAGCCAAGATTTACTTCAAACTTATCTTCAAAACAATTGACGAAGTTCAAGTACCATTCTTTGTTGTTTCTCAGTTTCATGCTTCTCATAACCACCTACTGTGTCCCCTAAAGTATAAAGAGTTTCAGAAAAAATCACGAAAACTTACTCTACACCAAAAACAAATAATCGTTGATCATTGCAAGATCAATATAGGCCCAACTACTAGTTTCAGGGCTTATAAGGAATATGTTAATGGGTATCAGAATATTGGAGCTTCTTTGACTGATTTTAAAATTTTGGAAGGGAAATTAAGTGCTTCATAGGGCAGCAAGATGCCCAAATGTTTATCAATCAGCTTCAACAACTTTCTGAAACGAGGGAAGGCTTTTATTATGCCTTTGATGTTGATGCGGACCAATGTTTGTGTCGTGTTTTCTGGGCTGATGCAGAAGCACGTCGTAATTACTCTTTATATGGTGAGGCGGTGACATTTGATCCAACCTATTCAACTAATAGGTAGAACCTTCTATTTTCTTATATTCACTGTAAATCGTAAATGTGATATTGTTTTCAGTTAGTCATGATATTCTTCCATCCAAACTGTGATATTGTTTTACATACTTAACTGCCAACTATTTTCTCAATTAAATTCTTATTAATTGAACATAAATGCTATCCTGCAAATCTTCTTACTCTTATATTATCCTTTTTCCATTGTTATCCTTTTTGTTGAATATGAACAACATTCTCTTTTCTCTTTTTTTACTAGTTACATCATATATCTTTTGCAGATTTTATATTCAGACTTGTTATATTTGTGATATTGTTTATGCATAATTGTGATATTGTTAAACATTAAGTGTGATACTGTAATATTTACTGAGTCAAATATTGTGAGATTGGTTTGGTTAATTGTAGTACTCTTTCTTTAATAGGTACAACATGATATTTTCTCCTTTCACTGGCGTTGATCATCACAAGAAGTCAGTCACCTTCGGTGCTTCTCTTATGTCTAGGGAGAATGACCTGAATTTTAATTGGATTTTCGAGAAATTCTTAGATGCTACGGGTGGAAAGGAACCTCATTGTTTCTTTACCGATCAATGCCCTGCTATGAAGATTGCAGTTCCTGCTGTTTTTAAGACAGCTGCACATCGGTTTTGTATGTGGCACATCATGCAGAAGTTACCTGAAAAGGTAGGCCCAACAGTGGCGAAAGAGACTGATTTTGTAAGCAGATTAAATTCTGTTGTTTGGGATTGTGACCTAGAGCCGTCTGACTTTGAAGAGAGGTGGTCTGGGTTGATCAGTGAGTTTCAGATGGAAGATAATGGATGGTTGAGCTATATGTTTTCTATTCGTCAACGTTGGATTCCCGCTTATTATCGTGACATTCCTTTAGGTTGTCTTTTAAGAACAACCCAACGGTCTGAGAGTGAAAACAGCTTCTTCAAGCGGTTTGAAAATCCCCGTGGCACCCTCGTCGAGTTTTGGTTGCGCTTCCAGAGCGCTATGGATCAGCAACGATATAGACAAAAGTCTCTTGACAGAGATAGTGACCACTCTCTACCTCAAACCAAAACCCTTCTTCGACTCGAGATTCACGCGTCCACTGTCTACACACACTCACTGTTTTACGATTTCCAGCAGCAGTGTGTCGATTCTTTGCATTCATGTAGTGCCGGAGATTCATCGAGGGATGCCACTACAAGGTTCCTTGATGTTGAGGATTCCATGTTTCGGAAGACGTACACTGTGGCACTTAATCCTACAACTTGGGATGCAAGCTGTTCATGCAAGCTGTTTGAGAGGAAAGGCTACATATGCAAACACATTATATGGATTCTCTCAGGTAAAGGGGTGAAGAAGATACCTGATAAGTATCTTCTTAGTAGATGGACAAAGAATACCAAAAAGATGCCCCTATATGATGTAAATGGGTAGTTGATGGACGACTTTACGGCATCAGATGTGAGCAAGATGCATATTTCAACTGCTTGGTCAGAGTTCTACTCCACCTTGACTCTGTTAAAAGCTCAACATGCACCTAAAGTAACCGAGCTCATCCATCTGCTTACGACATTTAGACAACAATTGCAGCCGGTGTCGGAAACAATGACAAAACAACAAGAGTTGGAGATGCTCCTGGGGTGTCGGTCTTCAACTGAGTTACATATATTACCACCCGTGGAATAAAAAAATAAAGGCAGTGGGAAGAGGTTGACGTCTAAGAAACAACAGTGCATTGCCAAGGTACAAAAGCCGAAAAGGTTTTGCAATAATTGTAAGCAAATGGCACATCATGATAAGCCTAACTGTCCTCATTCATCCTCTGATCATGCTTCTTCACATCAATCCGCTGATAATGCCTCTGAATGCCTATCTGGTCTAACAATATCACATATCTGGTCTAACAATATCACATATCTGGTCTAACAATATCACATATCTGGTCTAACAATATCACATATCTGGTCTAACAATATCACATTTTTGTAGATACTAATTTGTTGTTTTGTTTGTTTTCCTTTTTGCAGATTTCTTCACCCTCGGATGTCCTTTAACAGTACGTAGTACACCATCAATTGAGCAGATTTCTTGTGCAGATTTCTTTACTCTCGGATTTACACTGATACCAATTGAGCAAATTGAGAAACTATATAAACAATTGAGCAAATTTTTGTATTCATTTCTCTTATATAGAGAACTTTTTAATCATTACGATATTGTTGCAAGTTGTCCCCATTGTCCTATGAAGGTAGAATCTTGTTGAATATCACATTTCAATTTTTTCCAAGAATTCTCTCGCTTCTTCTCTTCTATTATTTTCCAGTTAATTATATATCTTTTTTAACAACAACAATATCACACGTTATGAACAACAATATCACATGTTATGAACAACAATATCACTTTTGTATACATTATATAGCATCTTATATGAGGTATATATGACGTATAACAGTTTATGAACATAATATTGCGGTTTACATCACACGTTATAAACAAAATCACACGTAATTAGTTACGAACCATTTCTTAAATTGAAGTATACTTTTTTCAAAATAACAATATCATATGTTATGACCAACAATATCACACGTTATGGAATTAATATCAGATATGTGATATGTGATATGTGATATGTGATATTGTTAGACCAGAAGTTAAAACAATATCACACTGCATAGAAAACAATATCACTTTGTATACAAAACAATATCATAAATGCCAAATCAACTAAACGTTGAGATACAATATTCACCATGTACTTGCTAATTCAGAATATCATTACCAATAACATAGTACATCACACCTTACTAGGTCTATCAATCTACTTGCTGTCACTACCTTTACCCCTAGCCCTACCACCCCTATGATTGGGAACACTCTTGTACCTTTTCCTAGGAGAGTTGCGAAGTATTGGCATTTCAGTGTCAATCTTTGGGTTCTCCTTCTCAACAGGATTCCCCTTCTCAACAGGATTCTCCTTCTCAACAGGAACATGTGCTTCCTTTCCTTTCTCTTTTCTAGCAGGCCCCTTGATTCTCCTCTTTTCCCTTAGGAGTTCCCACACTTTGCCTTTCCGAGTTTTGAACAGGTTAACATTATGGAGCAAAGCTGTCCTTTTCTCATTTATATCAGCTAAAAGCAAGGACGCTGCAATTTCTCCCCAATAGTATCTCCTAGATACCTTGTGCTCCAAGTCTGCTTCAAATATTTCCCCCTCGTATCGGATCATGTGCATCATTAAGAAATTTCCAGATTCGGTATTGTTTAACTCTTCAGTTTGCCATTTAAAGCCGACATTGACAATCTCAAAATCAATTATCTCTTCTGCTCTTGGAATCTCCTTATCTTCTAGGTAGTCACTCATGTATGAAGCCTATAAAATAAAAGGAAACCAGTGATTATTCATAACCAACAATCATTAATGTTTCTTCATACGAGAATATAAAATGGGAACAACTTGCAACAATATCACATATCACATATCTAACAATATCAAATAGTTGGTCTAACAATATTGATATGCCACATCATCAATAGTATATCATTTAAACGATGAATAAACACATAAATTTAAAGATAATAAGATTAAATTCAGTGAAACAGAAAATAGAAGCCTAATTAATATATTAAAAATCTTGTAATTAATGAAGAAAATATTAATGAAGAAAAATATTAATTGCAAGATTGTTGATGAAAATGCTTACATTTCTTTTGGAGCAGTGAGGTTGTTGGCCAATTCAGTGAAAAGCAGTACCTGAAGAGAGGGGATATAATGTCCTTGTTGCCAAATGTGCATGTCAATACCGATGTGATTGAAAGTTGGGCAATAATTCTAAACGACATTGAAGACAAAGAAAAGTGTTCAACAAGTTTAATATTTTTTGGAATTCAACACATGGTAAGCTATTATATTATTTTATATATGTACAATTTGAGAATTCTGAAAACTAGTTTGACGTCATAAACACGAAACAGGCTGCTATACACTTTTTGAATGAACAGGAAGTGGAAGGGACAAATGATAAAGGAAATGATAAACAGAAGATATTTGCAGTTTGGGATGACCTTATGTTCAAAAACAACGTTGCATTAAACTATGAGGCAGATATTATATTTATACGCATGGTATGGGAAGACCATTACTTCTGTGTTTGTATAAATTTCAAATGCGACATGGTTGAAGTGCTGGACAACACGATCTATCCAAACTGGGAGAAATCAAAAGTATACATGCTTGCAGATATAGTGGTATGTTTATTTAATAAATATGAAATAGTTTAACATTTGATTTTGTGGTTAATGATTGTTGGTTTATGAATAATCACTGGTTTCATAAACAAAGAAAACAGCAAATTAGTATCTACAAAATTGTGATATTCTTAGACACGCTATGTGATACTGTTAGACCAACTATTTGATATTGTTAGATATGTGATATGTGATATTGCTGCAAGTTGTTCCCATTTTATATTCTCGTATGAAGAAACATTAATGATTGTTGGTTATGAATAATCACTGGTTTCCTTTTATTTTATAGGCTTCATACATGAGTGACTACCTAGAAGATAAGGAGGTTCCAAGAGCAGAAGAGATAATTGATTTTGAGATTGTCAATGTCGGCTTTAAATGGCAAACTGAAGAGTTAAACAATACCGAATCTGGAAATTTCTTAATGATGCACATGATCCGATACGAGGGGGAAATATTTGAAGCAGACTTGGAGCACAAGGTATCTAGGAGATACTATTGGGGAGAAATTGCAGCGTCCTTGCTTTTAGCTGATATAAATGAGAAAAGGACAGCTTTGCTCCATAATGTTAACCTGTTCAAAACTCGGAAAGGCAAAGTGTGGGAACTCCTAAGGGAAAAGAGGAGAATCAAGGGGCCTGCTAGAAAAGAGAAAGGAAAGGAAGCACATGTTCCTGTTGAGAAGGAGAATCCTGTTGAGAAGGGGAATCCTGTTGAGAAGGAGAACCCAAAGATTGACACTGAAATGCCAATACTTCGCAACTCTCCTAGGAAAAGGTACAAGAGTGTTCCCAATCATAGGGGTGGTAGGGCTAGGGGTAAAGGTAGTGACAGCAAGTAGATTGATAGACCTAGTAAGGTGTGATGTACTATGTTATTGGTAATGATATTCTGAATTAGCAAGTACATGGTGAATATTGTATCTCACCGTTTAGTTGATTTGGCATTTATGATATTGTTTTGTAAACTAATAACAAGAATAACTAATAACAAGAATAACTATATCTGTGATATTGTTGTTCATAATCTGTGATATTGTTGTTCATAATGTGTGATATTGTTATTGTGAAAAAAATATACTTAAGTTTAAGAAATGGAAATACTTCATTTAAGCTGTGCAATATCACATTTATGTAAAAATCAACATAGAAAACAATATCACACTGCATAGAACACAATATCACTTTGTATACAAAACAATATCATAAATGCAAATCAACTAAACGCTGAGATACAATATTCACCATGTAACTAAGAGCCAAAGAGGAAGAAACTTATACAACAACAATATCACATTTATACATCAACAATATCACATTTATACAACAACAATATCACGTTTATACAAAAGCAATATCCAGAATTAAACTCTAATTTCCAGAATTATGCAATTACAATCCCTAATTTATTCAATTAAACCTAATTTATGAAATTAAATCTAGTTTTTCTTCAATTCGTCGAATTCGTCGAATTAAACCTAATTAATTCTTACGAAAATCTTCAAAATCACTATATAAACATCATTTTCGCAAAAAAAATCAGCATTAATGAAACGATTTAGACCAAATTTCTACTAGGTTTCACTATATTGACGAAATATGGACGAAATCACCAAAATTCACTATAATAATTAACGAAAATCGATTATTATTGGAAAAAAACAGAGAAAAACACTAAAATAGAACTTACCTCAACGATTATGATCACAAATTGGTGAATGAAGTTGAATTCTAGTAGAAATGCAGTTGATTCTTGTAGAAATGCAGTTGAAATTTTAGTAGAAATGCGCGAATATGGATGGTTTTTTGGGTTTTGAAATTGAAGAGAGAGAAAGGGGTTTTGGGTTGTGCGTATAATAGAATTTTGTTATTTCAGTTGAAATTTTGTTATTTTAGTGCCACGTGTCATCATATAATTAGGACTCATGGACTCAAATATTTAGGTGGACTCACCGGATCCCACCTCTATATATATATATATATATATATATATATATATATATATATATATATATATATAGAGTCTGAATCCGGTGAGGCAGCAAATTATGGCGAGGCAGCCTGCCTCACCAAACTTCTCACTGAACTGATAATCATTTATTTCGTTGGGCTGACAAATAATTCCTTTGGCCCAAATACCAAAAACAATCAACGTTGAAATTGGGCTGACAAATAATTCCCTACCAAATTTCTCAATTCAATTTCTCAAACTTCTCTCTGCTTCTTTGTAAGAACACACGACACAATTTCTCAATTCACAACTTCAATCAGTTTCTCTCTGCTGCGATTCTACAAAATTGGGCATCGATATTATCGAAACAACACAAGACAACGTGAGCTTAGCAAAATTCAGAAGAAAATTTCAATTAATTTTCAGGTAATTTCATACTTTTATCAAAATTGAGCATATTCATAAAATCGTTGATTAATTTAGGATATAAGTCTCGATTTTCATCAAAATTTAAATTTTTTTTATTAACCTCGTCATTTCTTATTAATTACAACGTTGATTTTGACGTTTTGCAACTCTAATTGTTATGGAGATTGTAGATATTACAAATAATAGTTCTATTGAAACAGGTATATGTTTTGCCGCTTTCATTTCGATTTTGTGAATTTAAGACTTGGTGTTTATGGTTGTTGTGTAATAAAGATTTGATTTTGGGATCATTATAATACTTGTTACGTCTGTTTGTGAAAAAAATTTCCTTCTTTAAGTAGGGCATCTTTTTGTGAATCCTACGCCTAAGGTTTGTGAATGTGGGACCTTAGTTTGTGAAACTCCTATGAAAACTCATGAAAGCGATTTGAACAATTTATGATCAAGTTTCACAAAATAAGATATAAGATTCACAAAATAGCCACTAGGATTCACAAAATAAGACATGATTTTGCGAAACTTATAATAATCGTTCCGTCATGTTGAGTATTTAATTACAGCTAAGTTTTGTGAACCTTGACTTTTTATGTTGTGAAACTTCGACCTAAGTTTGTGAAACTACTTGAAAATTAGGAATTTTCCTTCTTTAAGTAGGGCATCTTTTTGTGAATCCTACGCCTAAGGTTTGTGAATGTGGGACCTTAGTTTGTGAAACTCCTATGAAACTCATGAAAGCGATTTGAACAATTTATGATCAAGTTTCACAAAATAAGATATAAGATTCACAAAATAGCCACTAGGATTCACAAAATAAGACATGATTTTGCGAAACTAATAATAATCGTTCCGTCATGTTGAGTATTTAATTACAGCTAAGTTTTTTGAACCTTGACTTTTTATGTTGTGAAACTTCGACCTAAGTTTGTGAAACTACTTGAAAATTAGGAATTTTTCTTCTTTAAGTAGGGCATCTTTTTGTGAATCCAACAGCCAAGGTTTGTGAATGTGGGATCTTAGTTTGTGAAACTCCTATGAAAACTCATGAATTAGGAATTTTCCTTCTTTAAGTAGGGCATCTTTTTGTGAATCCAACAGCAAAGGTTTGTGAATGTGAGATCTTAGTTTGTGAAACTCCTATGAAAACTCATGAAAGTGGATTGAACAATTTATGATCAATTTTATGATCAAGTTTCACAAAATAAGATATTAGATTCACAAATTAGGCACTAGGATTCACAAAATAAGATATGATTCTTGAATATGAGACTTGATTTGATGATTTTTTTTTCTTAGGTGTTGATTCCAATGCGAACTCCAACAGAGAGGATAATGTTTCTGTTAATGCTCGTGTGGGTTCTGGTTAGGCTTCTGGTTCGAATGTTGGTTATGGTGAGGGTGGTGAGGGTTCTAATGTTGGTTCTGGTGAGGGTGGTGAGGGTTCTAATGTCTTAACAACCCCTACAGTATTCACTATGTCTCCTATTTTATGTTACACACCGGGTGGCAGTGAGGAATGGATAAGTAGGGTTGAAGAGAAGTTTACACCTGTGATCGGCAAAAGATTTGTGAGCATAGAAAAAGCGATGAAGTTCTATGAAATTTATGCTCTTGCTTCTGGGTTTGAATCGAGAAAGTCTTCAACTAAGAGATCCCGAGATGGTGAGGTTCGAACAAAAGTTCTTCTTTTCCATCGTGAAGGTTTTAATAAGAGGAAGAGACGCCCTATAATCGGTATAATCGGTGAAAAATCTGACGCTACAAGTGGTGCAAAATCCAGTGCTAAATCCGGGGTTAAATCAGGAGCTAAATCTGGTGCAAAATCAAGCGGAGGCGGAGATGAAACTGAATGTTCCAGTAGGCAAAAATTTACCAGAATAACAAAAATTAAAAGGTGGGGTTGTAAAGCAATGATCAAATTCGTAGTCGATGGAAAGGCGTACAAGGTTGAACAATTCCATGAGGCTCACAATCACGAATTGATTTCGGTTAAAGATAGGGAATTTCAGAAACTTGCCGAAAATCTGTCTGAGTATCATAAGCAAACTATAATCAACAATTTGAAGGCGAATGCTGGGGCTAGTAAAACATATCAGTTATGCAAGGAGCAAGTAGGGGGATACGAGAATGTGGGAGATTCACTTTCGTAATTCAAGAATTTTCAACGAGATGTGAAGTGTTTTATAAAGGATAAGGATGCAGAAATGTTCTTGTCACGTTTCGAAACCCTCCGTGAAATGAAAGGGCTCCAATTTGCGTATGAAACTGATTCAGATAATTGTTTGTCAAGGATTTTTTGGACGGATGCTGAATCGATGAGATGTTACTCTATTTTTGGCGATGCAATTTCATTTGATCCGACTTATGGCACTAACAAATATGGAATGAAATTCACGCCTTTCACTGGCATCGACAAGCATAAAAAGTCCATAACCTTTGGAGCTGCCCTTTTATCTCATGAAGACGATGATTCTTTCGTTTGGGTTTTTCAGCAATTTTTGAAATCAATGGGTGGCAATGAACCAAACTACATAATCACCGACCAAGACCCAGCATTA
>JAIUZE010000758.1:0-13734 GCA_022085475.1 Heliosperma pusillum
TTAGTTATTTGTTCCATAACATGAAAAGCATATCGTATATGTTAAGGTTTTGTATTTTCCATATACATCTCTTTTATGTTATTCATGTTTTATTAAACTCGACATTTCCTGGCTGGGAGAACTCGGAGTTACTCCCCACTGACTGTGGCTTCCGTGTTTATATTTAATGCGGTTGGCAGGTTTGTGATGCATACTTGGGTACATTGACGAGCTAGCGAGCGAAGTATTTACCTTGGACCTATATTCGGTTCTTTAGGATTGTATATTATTATACACTCTTTTATTTCTATTTATACGGGAGATATGTCTCCCGTCTTGTATATTTCTTTTGTATAATATTATTTCCGTTTTGTAATGAACCTTTTTATTTATGACACCTTCGTTATGTATTCTTATCTTTTATGTATTTAAATAATTTTTTTCTTTTCGCAAATTTGAGGGTGTCACAAGATATCTATTAAATTTAAATATACCAACTTCACAAAATTTCCAAAGTATATTGAAATTACAAAACCCCCTACTATAGTGTACTAAATATGCAACTTTAGAATATGAATCGCAATACCCAAATTTCATTCAACTCACAAATCTACTATGTTCAATTTACCGAGAATATATGGTATGCCTAGCTATTCTAATGTTGGTAATATTAGTCCAACACGGAGTCTTTCATCTAAGCCGACTAGTACGTCAATGGGGTCCGTTGCACCAAGTGTTCTCATTTCTAATTCGACACCCATCGACATAAGAGAACATCGTTTAGATGATATCGAGATCAATGATCAATAAAATGATGAAGTTGGTGGCAAAAGAGAACGTTGGACTATGGAAAAGGACAAAGTTCTAGCTAAGGCATGGGTCACGATTTCCGTCAACGGAAGAATTGGAAAATATGATAAAGATGGACAGTTTTGGAAGAGGATCGTTGACTATTTTAACCAATACAATAATGTTGGAGGTGTTAGAACGGTCGACCAAGCGAAGAGCCGATGGAATAGGGTTCATGGTGACCTCAACGAGTTTAACGAGATACACACTCGGATTCATAATGAGTATCATAGTGGATGGTCGGATAACCAACTCGAAGAAGCAACAATTGAAGAATAAAATAAAGTCAAGAAGCGGAAGAATAAAATTTTTGACGAAATTTCCGTCAGGAACATGTTTGACTGGTTTATAATTTGACTTTGATATTATTATGTACTGACGAAAAATCCTTTGGAGCCAGCAACCCAACCGGGATATTTCCTTCTCGTGGTAGTTATCATTCTGCATATGATACCCACTATGCAGATGCTTCTGGATCCGCACCCGAGCCACCTCCTTCTGAAAGGAGAGGCCGTAGCTGGTGGCCTTTGTGATTTAATGATGAGCTCCCCTTGATCATATTAGCTTGGGGGAGGCTAGACATTTTGTAAGAATTTTCTTTCTTTCCGTTCTTTCTTTTACATTTTTAGTTTTCTTTTTAAGCCCCTTTTCCCATTAGAATTTCATATCGTTTTTCTGTTTCATGTGCTACCAACCGTTTTTAGGTTTGTCTCTGTTATAATTGCATGCACATTGAGGCCAATGTGAAGTTTTAGCTTGGGGGAGGATTTGCATTTAGGAACTGCATTTAGGATTGCATTTAGATTTTTAGTTTTCTTTTTAGTTTATTTTCTTTTTATTTTCTTAGCTTCTTTTTAGTTTTTATTGAAAAAAAATCGAAAATCAAAAAGAAAAGATCATTTCCATCTTACATTTCTCATTTTATAGTTTTTATAAGTTGATGTTTCGTTATATTATGAGGAATTATGCATTCATGGGGATGTCTTGTACACAGTAGGTAGGAAATTGCATTTGGACTTAATTAAGCTTGATCTTGACTTTGGCAAGCTACTCATATTGTAAGGTAGAGCCTCCAAGTGGTCGGTACATCTGAACCCGATCCCAGTTTAGGAGTGAGTAGTTTCTCCTTATAGTCTGTGTTACATCAAAACGCATAAGTATGGTTTTTATTCCATTTTATATAAGTATTACTGTCATGATCTACATTTTGAAGCCATTCAATCTCTTGTTCACCTTTCGCAAAAACACCCTTCTTTCTAGCTACATTATAATATTGCCTACCCTTGTTGAGCTAGTAACCAACTATATGTGTAGGGGTGTTCTATGCTTTTGCGATGTTCTGATAATGCCACCATTTGGTGTGAAATTGTCTCGGGATTACTAATTCCCGGGTTTTGATGTGAAAGAGAAAAAGAAAAAAAAGAGCTTTGAAAAATTATGAAAAAATGAAAAATGAAATTGAAAGCTCAAAAGAAAAAAAAAGAAGGAAAGAAAAGAGGAAAAACGCTTCCATGAAATGAAAAGAAAGAAAATTATGGGAAGTCGTAATTTGGTTTGTCATGTTTAATAAGCCAATATGCTGCTTTTGGCTTTGACTTTTGTTGATGGGAATTGGTATGATTTGGATTGAGTATCCACTACACATTTGGTTATTACTAGCTTGACTTTAAGCTCCACATGACCAAATTCATTTGTCCACTTTCTTACCCAAATTTCCCAAGCCTCTTCTTTACTTTACTAGTGCTTCTTACATTATATTTTGATCATGATTAGTTTTACTTAATGGTTTTGGATTGTCTACCATACTAGACTGCGGGCACATTCTTATAAGTTGTAGATAGGTGAGTGTCACTTCAAATTTGAATCAATATTTCCTATTTTACAAAAATTTGAGTGATGAGTGTACCGTGAGAGTCCATTGTCAAAAAGATCATGCAAGAGCTGAAAAGGTCCAAAGAATATTTTCTACGCTGCGCCGTTATGTAAATCTCAACCATGATTCGCATTTTCCTTCGCCCTTGTTGCTGCAGGTTTATGATTCATCTACTTATTAAGAGCTTACTTTTTGAGATTTGAATGATAGATTGATCATTGTTAACTACCCTTGTCCTAGTTATGATTGTTATGATAGCTTGAGAACAAGCAAGGGTTTAGCTTGGGGGAGTTTGATAAGTGATATTTTGTTCTGATTTATCCCCTGTTTTAGCTCGATTTCTATACGATTTATGCACTTTGATAAGTGATTAACGAGCTAATATTGCTATTCTAGTTGTTTTGCGTGTTTTGACTCGTTTTATAGGAAATGAAGCGGTTTTGCTATATTTTCCTACTTTATGGAGCAAAGACACTAAGATACGAGTTTTTAAGGAATTGATGATAGCCAGTTCACGATTTGATTACGATTCCGCTACATCCTTCCTCGAATGAACTCAATTTGGATTTTGGCTTTGAACTTTAAAAGGAAACTTCAACCCAAGTCAAGAGAAGATCAGCCCAAGCCCAATTCCGTAGTACATTGACCAAGACCAAGGAATAGGATTCCGTGCCTAAGATGAAAAGACGGAAAATCCATATTACATAAAAACCCGATCGGTTTGCCTAATACCCGATCGGGTATTTCTGCAAGAGAACGTTACTTGGCTCTTCTTCAATCCGAGCTTAAATGAGTACATTAATGCTTTGACTAGGGTACGAATTTGGAGAGGGATCAGCAGCCATGCATCCCTATAAAAGCCAATGATCATCACACACAATAATCATCCTTTATCTAATCAACTTTTACAATAATCTATTATCATCTTTACATATCTTTTAGCACACTTTCTTACAAGTTTTTATAGTTTATTTCTTAGTATTTCTCTAGTGTTTTCATAGCTTTTGTTATTGGATATTTGTTCTTACTTTCGTTCTTATATACTCATATTCCAATTCGGTAATTCTCTAATCTTAATTTACTTTTGCAATTTTAGTCATCATGAATTATAATCTCACTAGTATCATTTTCATAATATTGTTGTTATTAGGAAATCAAACTAAAATTAATCTAGTTAAAACCAAAATATTATTTAGCATGTCACATTATAATTTACCTAATCATATAATCCTAAAAACTGTCACTAGAATCATTGTTAACATAATCACCATGATCACTTTAGTATTTACATTTCATAGTTTAATTTCCTACATCTTTTTCTTACTAATCTACTGTAACACCCCCATAATCCATTATATTTAAAAACAGAGTTTTCATGTAAAATTCGGAATATGGATGTGTCACATTTGAACCAATTGTAGTATAAGTATTTAAATCATGTAATTCAAAAGGGGTAAAGGTCCATGTGAATTAAAAACCAAAGAGTAAAATCCGATTACAACCAAATCCAAATGCTTGCGGAAGCGAATAAGTTTGATGATGCAAAATAAAGATAATTGTCTAAACATTGGTTTCCAATAAAAACAATGACGCGCGCGCTCTCCCGTGGTTCCCACGTCCTAGTTCGTTGGATTACCTGTCACACGATCTGCTCTCACAATAGTGGTCATAGCAGTTCCAATTAAGGACAAAAACAAAAGAGGGTCAACAATAATGTTGAGTAAGGTAAACAATCAAAAAATAAATAAATAAGAGTTTTATTTAAAATTTAGAATTCGTAAGAAAGTAGAATATCATTGAGAAGTTCAAGTTTCTAAATAAGGAAATCCGATCCAAAATAGTTAGTCCTTCCAAATCTTAAAACACTTTCCTTCGAAGAAAACATTTCTTCACTTTCTTTAGTAAGTAATGGATAGAGGCCGTATGGAGATGATTCCGTCGCCCTAGTCCGGATAAGACGGGGTTCACCAAACCATGCACAATAACTGTCCAAAAATCCCGAGTGTGCACACCCCTCCAAGGGCCAACCCCAAGGAGGAAGATAAGAGGACGGGGTCTCGATCAACTAACCCCCACCAGAAGCTCTGTATAGGAGGTCCCCTTTTATTATTTGGGAACAACCTACCCCTCTACCAAAACCGTTCAAACCAAAAATCAAAACCATTTCCAAACAATTAAATCCATTTCTTAAGATTAACCATCTCCATAACTTGTACAAAAGATCAAACGGTTTTGGTTTTCAAACTCTTAAAAGTTATGAGTCCTTTATTATATATCAACATTTCAAGGGATGGAATAACATCAATCATTTTTCAATATTTCATCACAATAATCCAAACTTATAATAACAACCATTATAAACATTATACACAATATAACATTTAAAACAAAACTCAATAGTTCAAGAAAAGTGTATGGACAAGTGTTTCCCTTACCTTATGAGCTGGTCTAGATTTAAAGTTCCTCTTCTACAAATCCCGAGTCTACAATATATATAAAGTACTCGTTACTAAATTATTCAAGTCGGTCCTTAACTAGTTCAAATGGTTTTATGTATTTTACTCGGTTTTTTTTTGGTATGTTTCCATTTTGAACGCTTTGTTCCGAGTTTTATTATTAAGAAAGTAAACTAAGTTCATGGTCAGCATATTTAAGAGTATTTTATCAAGTTGGTGCTTTTAGTTTAACAAGTTATAGCTTATACACTTGGTTTATACAAGTTCATTATCTCATACATACTTTACGGTTTTACAGATTCTGAACAGTGACTTCAAAACGTCATAACGCTTTCATTACTTAACTTTTTGGGGTAATACCAGTGAGGTTGGATTCCTTAAGATGTCCTACAACTTTAAGTGTCAAATATTAAAATTCCAAAAACGACTCTAAAGCCTCTGAAATTTCTGTTTAGTAAAACGTGATGGTTTCCGAGTCACAGAAAGTTTTGGGCTGGTTCGGGTGTTTAAATAGTCGAAATATCAGTTTTCAAAAGGCAACATGCATGTCTCTCATTAAAGTTTATCATAGTCAAATGTCAAGAATTTATCTTTAGTATAACTTTATTTACTAGTGGTCTATTCGAAAATGGTAGATTCTCAACTATCAATCTAAAGAACAATATTTTATCAGATTTCCAGATTGTCATTTTGTGTTGCAAAAATCATATAAAATCAAATACTCAATATTCTTGGACGAAACCAACTCCAATAGGTCTAGTATTTAGTCTACCAACTTTTATGTGTATTTTAATGTTAGCCAAAAATATGTTTAAGATATACTATTGGTCGGATCTTTAACTAGTGGTCAGAATATGAGTCACAAAATGTTTTTAAGTATATTACAAAGATTACAAATTCAAATGAGTTGATTCCAGGACCTAATATACTCTATATTCATTTAAGTTCATTGTGGTAAAAGGGTTTGTCCTCATTAATCCTTTAAGTTACTTTTTAAGACACAAACATTGAGACTAGCAGATTCGTTTGTCTAGAATCATGTTCTTTTTGTATGATTTTTCATTTGCAAACTACTTAACGGATTATGACAAAATTTTGTACACTTATTAAAGACAGGAAGACCTACAATACCTATTTTTTTTATAGAAATAACACAAGTCTAAGTCGGATTTTTATTCTGTTAATTATCAACCTCCGGATTTGACACTATGATGATTGTTATGTGTATAGGTTCTTGCATGCATGTATGAGGACTCTTATAGTTCGTTTAAGGGTTTGTTTTATTCAATATTAAGTGTTGAATGAGAATGAAATGCTAAGAGTTTAGTATTTTAGTCCTTACAAGGTGAAGATCTTAGTGTATAGGCAAGATCCTCCTCCTAGCTTCTCCTTCTTCTTCTTCTTCTTCTTCTTCTTCTTCTTCTTCTTCTTCTTCTTCTTCTTCTTCTTCTTCTTCTTCTTCTTCTTCTTCTTCTTCTTCTTCTTCTTCTTTGTCTCTTCTCTTTTTTTTTTTTTTGTGTTGATAGTGTTTGAGTGAGCTAATAATTCTTGTGGGAGCTTGAGTTATAGGGTTTATTGAGTGTTGGAGTGGAGGTTTTGGAAAGACAAAAAGAGGGATATGGGGAAGGGAATAAACGGCTCCACCGTAGACAAGAGAGGGCATGCTTCAACATGCATTGGCTTCTTGGCATGTAGGGTGGCTATAGGGTGGTTATTAGGTATCTAGGCTAGATGTGGGATAATTGTCTAGTTTGATGATGCAAAATAAAGATAATTGTCTCAACCAAATCCAAATGCTTGCGGAAGCGAATAAGTTTGATGATGCAAAATAAAGATAATTGTCTAAACATTGGTTTCCAATAAAAACAATAACGCGCGCGCTCTCATGTGGTTTCCACGTCCTAGTTCCTTGGATTACCTGTCACACGATCTGCTCTCACAATAGTGGTCATAGCAGTTCCAATTAAGGACAAAAACAAAAGAGGGTCAACAATAATGTTGAGTAAGGTAAACAATCCAAAAATAAATAAATAAGAGTTTTACTTAAAATTTAGAATTCGTAAGAAAGTAGAATATCATTGAGAAGTTCAAGTTTCTAAATAAGGAAATCCGATCCAAAATAGTTAGTCCTTCCAAATCTTAAAACACTTTCCTTCGAAAAAAACATTTCTTCACTTTCTTTAGTAAGTAATGGATAGAGGCCGTATGGAGAGGATTCCCTCGCCCTAGTCCGGATAAGACGGGGTTCACCAAACCATGTACAATAACTGTCCAAAGATCCCGAGTGTGCACACCCCTCCAAGGGCCAACCCCAAGGAGGAAGATAAGAGGACGGGGTCTCGATCAACTAACCCCCACCAGAAGCTCTGTATAGGAGGTCCCCTTTTATTATTTGGGAACAACCTACCCCTCTACCAAAACCGTTCAAACCAAAAATCAAAACCCTTTCCAAACAATTAAATCCATTTCGATCTTGAGATTAACCATCTCCATAACTTGTACAAAAGATCAAACGGTTTTGGTTTTCAAACTCTTAAAAGTTATGAGTCCTTTATTATATATCAACATTTCAAAGGATGGAATAACATCAATCATTTTTCAATATTTCATCACAATAATCCAAACTTATAATAACAACCATTATAAACATTATACACAATATAACATTTGAAACAAAACTCAATAGTTCAAGAAAAGTGTATGGACAAGCGTTTCCCTTACCTTATGAGCTGGTCTAGATTTAAAGTTCCTCTTCTACAAATCCCGAGTCTACAATATACATAAAGTACTCGTTACTAAATTATTCAAGTCGGTCCTTAACTAGTTCAAATGGTTTTATGTATTAACTAGCTAATAATTCTGGTGGGAGCTTGAGTTATAGGGTTTATTGAGTGTTGGAGTGGAGGTTTTGGAAAGACAAAAAGAGGGATATGGGGAAGGGAATAAACGGCTCCCAAGTAGACAAGAGAGGGCATGCTTCAACATGCATTGGCTTCTTGGCATGTAGGGTGGCTATAGGGTGGTTATTAGGTATCTAGGCTAGATGTGGTTAGGATTTTGTTTAGTGTTGTGTCGGGTTTCCGCGACACGGAAAACGAAGCGTGACGATATAATTTGAGACTCCTAATATCGACACTAGGGTTAAATGTATGTGTATATATATATATATATATATATATATATATAATGCTCTCTCTTATTAAAATAAATTTAAGGAATATATTTTATTATAAATTCTTTTACCGTTTGACGATGAAAGCGTTTTTAGATTATCGTCTCAAAGTCGGATTAAATTCTAGGTTACGTGACAGTTGTACCGCTACTAATTTCCCATTTTAGTTCTTATTATTTTATTCTTTATAATACTTTATTATTATTATTTTTTAAATTTCCCTTTTTATTTTATTTGATGATTTTACGGGTATTACAATCTACCCTCCTTAAAAACAAACTTCGTCCTCGAAGTTTAAAACTACCCTCAACAAACTCAGCTAACTCTATTATCAACAACAATTAGTGAACCAACATTCCTAGCTATGCAAGGATAAGATGTAAGTATTACATCCTACCTCCCTTAGGGGACGTTACGTCCTCGTAACTAGATAATTACCTCAAATAGCTCTGGGTATTTCAGTTTCATGGCCTCCTCGGCTTCCCAAGTGGCTTCCTCGGTGTCATGGTTCGACCATAGTACCTTGATTATACGGGTCTCTCCATTTCGGGTTTTTCGAACTTTACTATCCAAGATTTTAACGGGTCGCTCTTCATAAGATAGCGAGTCATCGAGTTCTAGTACCTCGGGTTCTAAAATGTGCGACGAGTCGCTCAAGTACTTACGGAGCTGGGAAACATGGAAAACGTTGTGGACTCGGTCCAATGATGGTGGTAACGCCAGACGATAGGCTACCTCTCCAACACGCTCCAATATCTCGTATGGACCTATGTATTTGGGGCTCAACTTTCCTTTCTTACCAAATTGCATCACTCCTCTCATTGGTGACACTCGTAACAAGACTTTATCTCCAACTTCAAACTCGATGCTTCTTCGGTGAAGGTCGGCATAACTCTTTTGCCTGTCTTGGGCTGCCTTCATCTTTTGTTGGATCACTTGGACTTGTTGGATCATTTCTTGAATCGTCTGTGGTCCAAGTACAACACTATCTGTGAGGTCGTTCCAACATACAGGGCTCCGACATTTCCTTCCGTATAGGGCTTCAAATGGTGCCACCTTGATACTAGCATGGTAACTGTTGTTGTAGGAAAATTCAATTAGGTCTAGCATGTCCTCCCATGAACCTTTGAATTCTAGAGCGCAAGCTCTAAGCATGTCTTCCAGAGTCTGGATTGTTCTCTCAGTTTGACCGTCGGTTGCAGGGTGAAATGCGGTACTCATCTTTAGCTTGGTCCCTAAAGACTCTTGTAGTTCTTGCTAGAATCGGGAAATGAATCTCGAATCTCTATCTGAAATGATACTATTTGGAACTCCGTGTAACTTTAGCACGTGTGTTCTGTAAGCCATGGCGAGTTCTTTCTTGTTCCAGGTATCCTTCATTGGTATGAAGTGTGCAGACTTTGTCAATCGATCCACAATTACCCAAATCATGTTGTTCCCTTTCTTGGTCCTTGGCAAGGCGGTGATGAAATCCATTGAGATCGAGTCCCACTTCCACTCTGGGATGTTCAAAGGCTGTAGTAACCCTTGGGGTCTTCTATGCTCGATTTTCACCTTTTGGCAAGTCAAACATCGTGATACGAATTCTGCTACTTCTCTCTTCATATTCGGCCACCAGAAGGTCTTTTTAAGGTCTTTGTATAACTTATCTCCTCCCGGATGCACTGAATAGGGTGTAGTGTGTGCCTCCTCCATGATTTTCTTCTTTAGCTCGGAGTCTTGAGGTACACACCATCTTGCTTTGTAGCGAATGCTCCCATCCTTCTCGATGCTGAAACCTTCTCCATTCGGGGTCCCAATCTTTGCTTTCTTTGCTTCAATCACTTCATCTCCAGCTTGTTTCAAACGGATCTCATCGTATAGGTCGGGTGATAGGGTGAAGTCGTTCATGTCGTCACCTTTAGAGATGACGTTGATGCCCATGTTCTGGATCTTCTCTCTTAGCTTCATTCGTGAAATAGCTCCACATAGCGAGTGCACACACTTTCGGCTGAGAGCATCAGCCACTACATTTGCTTTTCCTTCGGGGTATTGGATCTCCATGTCGTAATCTTTGATCAACTCTAACCACCTTCTTTGTCTCATGTTTAGCTCCTTTTGAGTGAATATATACTTTAGGCTCTTGTGGTCGGAAAAGATCTTGAAGGTGACTCCATAAAGATAATGACGCCATATCTTGAGGGCAAAGACAACAGCGGCTAATTCCAGGTCATGATTCGGGTAATTAACCTCATGTGGCTTTAGTTGTCGGGATGCATAAGCAATCACTCGGCGATTTTGCATTAGCACACATCCTAGACCGTTCTTGGATGCGTTGGTATACACCTCAAAATTTTCATTTCCATTTGGTAGTGCTAGCACTGGGGCGGTTGTTAATCGCTCCTTGAGAGTCTGGAATGATTTCTCGCAGTTGTCGTCCCATTGAAACTTGTTTGCCTTCTTCATCAATGAAGTCATCGGTCGGGCGATCTTGGAGAAATCTTTTACAAAACGCCTGTAGTATCCAGCTAGACCCAAGAAGCTACGGATCTCGGTGACATTTTTCGGAGTCGGCCAATTGGATACGGCTTCCACTAATTCTTCTTCCCCGTCATATGGGACATCATCCTCCTTGTAGCATCTTCTCACCAATTCCTCAAGGTTATGATTGTCCGGATATTCCGGCAGAGTGGGGTCTTCTAGTCTCATTTCTTCGTAGGCTTCTATTTCGTCACGAAGTTCGCCAGCGAACCCAGCGTAAACTCCAGTGTCCGGAAGCGAACGAATGAGGATTCTCCCTTTGTAGAAAGGGCAGTTTTCGAAATCTCGAGGGTACAGATGGCTATAATATTCCATGTAGGTTTTCATGCGCAGACTATGATCTGCGAGGGACGTATCCGGGTGCATCCGAATACTGTGTGGACTAACTATAGGAAAAGCCATCCTAAATTCATATTTGAAATTAAAATAATATTAATATTAATAATCATAATAGTATTAACAATCGTCCCAAGTATCCCCACGCACAACCTCACCACGTTGAAAAGAAGTTTGTAATATTATATAGAATTTCCAAGACAGTTTTGAAATTACGTTTGCGGTGTAAATAGAATATTTATTTTGAAAATATTAAACAAAGTTGGTCTATTTGCGGGTGGTGAAGAGATATGAAGATCTAATCACCTATCCAAGAAGGAAACCCGCTCTGATACCACTTTGTAACACCCCCATAATCCATTATATTTAAAAACAGAGTTTTGCTGTAAAATTCGGAATATGGATGTGTCACATTTGAACCAATTGTAGTATAAGTATTTAATTCATGTAATTCAAAAGGGGTAAAGGTCCATGTGAATTAAAAACCAAAGAGTAAAATCCGATTACAACCTAATCCAAATGCTTGCGGAAGCGAATAAGTTTGATGATGCAAAATAAAGATAATTGTCTAAACATTGGTTTCCAAAAACGACTGTAAGGCCTTTGAAATTTCTGTTTAGTAAAACGTGACGGTTTCCGAGTCACAGAAAGTTTTGGGCTGGTTCGGGTGTTTAAATAGTCGAAATATCGCTTTTCAAAAGGCCAACATGCATGTCTCTCATTAAAGTTTATCATAGTCAAATATCACGAATTTATCTTTAGTATAACTTTATTTACTAGTGGTCTATTCGAAAATGGTAGATTCTCAACTATCAATCTAAAGAACAATATTTTATCAGATTTCCAGATTGTCATTTTGTGTTGCAAAAATCATATAAAATCAAATACTCAATATTCTTGGACGAAACCAACTCCAATAGGTCTAGTATTTAGTCTACCAACTTTTATGTTTATACAATATTAGCCAAAAATATGTTTAAGATGTACTATTGGTCGGATCTTTAACTAGTGGTCAGAATATGAGTCACAAAATATTTTTAAGTAAATTACAAAGATTAAAAATTCAAATGATTTGATTCCAGGGCCTAATATACTCTATATTCATTGACGTTCATTGTGGTAAAAGGGTTTGTCCTCATTAATCCTTTAAGTTACTTTTTAAGACACAAACATTGAGACTAGCAGATTCGTTTGTCCAGAATCATGTTCTTTTTGTATGATTTTTCATTTGCAAACTAATCAACGGATTATGACAAAATTTTGTACACTTATTAAAGACAAGAAGACCTACGATACATATTTTCTTCATAGCAATAACACAAGTCTAAGTTGGATTTTTTTATTCTGTTAATTATCAACCTCCGGATTTGACACTATGATGATTGTTATGTGTATAGGTTCTTGCATGCATGTATGAGGACTCTTATAGTTCGTTTAAGGGTTTGTTTTACTCAATATTAAGTGTTGAATGAGAATGAAATTGTGACACCCTCAAATTTGCGGAAAGAAAAAAAAATAATTTAACTGAATAAAATATGAGAATACATAATAAAGGTGTCTTAAATACAAAGGTTCATAATGAAAAGGAAATAAAATTATACATAAGAATTATACAAGACGGGAAACTATCTCCCGTATAAATACGAAATAAAGAGGTTAAATATATACAATCTAAAACCGAATATATGTCCAAGGTAAAATACTTCCGCTCGCTAGCTCGTCAATGTACCACCATGTATGCATCTACAAGCCTGCCACCCGCATAAATAATAAACCACGGAACCACAGTCATGGGGAGTACTCCGAGTTCTCCCAGCCACGAACTTCAAGTTTAAATAAAACAGGATAACATAAAAGCAATGTATATGGAAAATACAAAACTTTAATACATAATAGGAATATGGCTTTTCATGTTATGAACATATAACTAAACTATAACTATGCTGTGAAAGCTAAATCATGTGAACCGATAATAAACTTAACCGAGTAGGAAAGCTGGTAATTCTCTCTCAGAGGTTCCGTTACATGGCCATGATACACTCAAAAAAACCCTAATCAACATAAATAATCATGTTGATCAGTTACACCTCCGTTAATCCCAAAAAACTCTAATCACCCTTAGCCCCGCCAGCCCCGGCTTTTCATCTCAAAACTCTCAATCTCACAACCTTATAAGATTAATTCATTATAGAATCATACATACATGAAAGACCAATCCTTCTACAAACAGGCATAAGTTCTTAGCACAGTCAATAGTCGACTTCTGTAACTCGAGGCTATACCACAAGGTAGGAAAACATCCTAGTCCTATACTGATCAGACCTAGCGACAACAGCTATTCCATTCCCCGTCTCATGACATAACCGTACACAAGAAACTCTACTAGGCGACCCCCTAAGCAGAGATGGCTAGTACTTAAGCTGGCTCCTTTCCAAAGTGGAACTAGGCAGCCATGCCCCGACTTGGAGATAAGCCCCCCAGGCCGTGACACAAAAGCTATCAAGCGGTGAACTATATGCTCGTTAACGATAGTACGGCCTATCAATGTC
>JAIUZE010000760.1:0-20475 GCA_022085475.1 Heliosperma pusillum
CTTACCTTTAGATTTCCCGCTTACATGATGCACATGATGTGCCTGGGGATAAGTTTAGACATAAGCCTTCCAGCTACCGCTTTCTCGGTAGTCTGAAAGCGTTCCTTAATGATTTCCATGTACTTACTGGCTGTAGTACAGCCTATCTCCGAAATGGAGGACTTAATGTTTAGTGCAGTGGTAATTCGTAAGAACTTTAAGCAAAGACTGTCATGTTATTGAGAGAGCTTTGCAACGGTACTGCATTATGAATAATGCTCAGAACATTAGGCTTTGAGTTTATCACACAATAGCGATTATGACTAAGACTTGAGACTTAAATGAGTAACTCATAAACATTCATTAAGCAGGTGCAGTATCTGTGGACAACCTGCGCATGCTTAATTACATAATCAAGTATACTCTCTTGAATGAGTGTTTCACTTTAATGTCAGGTTACCTGTGGGTAAAACCTTAATACAAGTTATTTCACCCCATTAGATGCTTAGTCGGATATTCACTGTGGTGAACATCAACATAATGTGAATGCCCAATTTAATTACATTAAGAGATCTGATCGCGTAAGAGATGAAATCACTGTGGTGATTTCCAACTTGTCATAATGCGAAGGTCTCCTTTAATCAATACTTAAGATATAATTAATATTCAATAAGAATGTATGTTTAGTCGGATATTCACTGCATAATTTGAGTCCACTGTGGTGAACATCAACATAATGTGAATGCCTAATTTAATTACATTATGAGATCTGATCGCGTACGAGATCAAATCACTGTGGTGAATTTCAACTTGTCATAATGCGAATGTCTCCTTTAATCAATACATAAGATATAATTAACTTTTAATAAAAATGTATGCTTAGTCGGATATTCACTGCATAATTTGAGTCCACTGTGGTGAACATCAACATGATGTGAATGCCCAATTACATTATGAGATCTGATCGCGTACGAGGTGAAATCACTGCGGTGAATTTCAACTCATCATAATGCGAAGGTCTCCTTTAAGCATAATAACATAATATTATGCGAGCATACAATGAAAACGAACAATAAGTATTGAAACAGCACGGGAAGACCTCGACCGAGTAAAACATCAGCTCGATCGAGTAGAAAATAAACTTAAACACCTCGATCGAGAACAACTTTAGCTCGATCGAGAAGAAAATAAAGAAGAACCCCTCGATCGAGTACAACTTTAGCTCGATCGAGTACAAGGCAAAACAAGACCCCTCGATCGAGTAAACAATAGCTCGATCGAGCAGGATCAAAATCATAAGGGCTCGATCGAGTAGAACATTAGCTCGATCGATCAGAATTATAAGCATAAGGGCTCGATCGAGTAGAACATTTGCTCGATCGAGCAACATCATTATTAAACAAGGCATCTCGATCGAGAAAGACTTTAGCACGATCGAGAACAAGGCAAAAGGGAACCACTCGATCGAGTACACCATCAGCTCGATCGAGCAGAAGCAAATCAGAAGAGACTCGATCGAGTAGGCAGTTAGCTCGATCGAGCAGAAGCAAAACAGGAAAGACTCGATCGAGTAAGAAGTTAGCTCGATCGAGCAGAAGCATAAACAAATCGCCTCGATCGAGTGAGCATTAGCTCGATCGAGTAGGTTAGAAATCAGACGGCATTCATACGCATAATAAACATAATAATCATTCAAATCGAATTAGGCAGCGCAAAACATCATCATAAATAATCATCATAAATAAAATAAAACGAAATAATTCGATTAGGCAGCGCAAAACATCATCATAAATAAAATAAAACGAAATAATTCGATTAGGCAGCGGAAACGATCATCATAACAGGATACGCTATCAATCATGAGGGTATACAATAAATTATGAATGAATGTTACAACATCATGATTAAAACATTAAATAAAAACATAATTAGAACATTAATCAGAATTACAACTATAATCACAACCATGCTCTGATACCACATGTAAACATAAATTATAGGATCTTGATTATAACGATAATTACTGAAAGGTACTTACGTGGTGCAGCCATCAGATATGATAATAAAGTTACTTGAGAAAGATAAATAATAAACCCTTATTGCTTTGCCTTCTCCTACCTTCCTTATTCTCTAATTCACTTTCTTTCTTGTGTGTTGGTGATATAAAAAAATGAATTAGGTTAAAGCACAAACAGGTGCATTTATATAGAGAGGTGGCAGGAGGGGCTTTATGGAATAAGTAGTCAGTTATGTTAATAGCCTGTAACTATTAACCATAATCTACTTAAACTAGGACTCCTAATAAAAACCCGAAACAATATATTTAAACATTATTTAATTAAGGCAACTAATATCAGTAATTAGGTCCACACAATAGAGAATTAAATAATATTAATATAATAATTCTTACAGTTCATACCTAATTATACCTAATCATGCTTACTTAGTCAATACCATAATACGATAGTTTTTCAATATTATACTATTATAGTATTATATTACTCCGTAAATCGTTATTAGTAAAGATATAGACTGAACGAAAATGACATAAGTGCTAACTGCATCAGTACCAAATGCCGAAGACTGAAATACTTCCTATTCAATATCAGATTTTTATTACATAATTCATTTTTAGACATTTCGTTGACAGAATAACACCTCTAAATTTCCTTTCAGTACTGTTGATTATGCAAGGGAGACAATCTAATACTCCGTAATGTATAATCTTTTCGTCTTAGTTATTATTTAATTTTAATTAAAATATTTAAATAAAGGATTAGGATAAAGATAAAGATATTAATATTAAGAAAGGAAGAAAAATGGAAGGAAGAGAGTAGTCTGTACTCTGTAGTCATTGTTTTGTAAAATGAAGAAAAACAAGAGGTCGGTAGCTAAAGCTAGAAAAGTAGGACGAGTGTAAGCTTAAACAAGGATGTCTTGTAGTGTTGTACTATGCAGCTTTATGCATGTGATTTGGGTGGAGCCGATCTTAATCAATGGGTTTGAAATAAGTGGATTGCATTTAGATAACCTTTCGATATTTTTGGAGTTTTCAAAGGGTAGCAAAAATTGTCTGTAAGACTTTTCTAAGAGTTAAAATGGGCTTTAGACAATGTTTGAACTATGATACAAAATAGTCCATATAATGTTTTTTTGGTCATTTCGATTTATTAGAATTATACACCCTTTAATCCAATCTAATGGAGAATTTGTGTTTTTTTTTACTCACTCCAATACAATGTACTTATTTCTTTTCTTTGGCAAAAATTGGATAAACACCTTATTACAATCTTGTATTTAAAAAATCAAATACTACTCATTCAATCTACTCATTAAAACACTACAAGAATTTTAGTTTAGGCGTCTATATTAGGCGACTGCATAGAACAGTTACAAAATTGGCGACTTACAAAAAACTCGGGGGACTAAAAGCAGTAACCAAATTAACGAATGACGACTGATAGCTTCTGTAAAATCATTGTGGTTGGCGATTTAAAATAAACTCGGACAATTATTTTCAATCACTAAATTGGCGACTACTTTCTTTTCGTCGCCAACTGTTTGACTGAATTAAAACACAGGCTCCCTTTTCCTCTTTCTTACTTTATCAAATAAAATAATAAGAAAGAGGAAGTACAACGACGAGCCAACGACACCGACACACCACAATTTCCAACCACCACGACCCACCGCCGACCTACTCATGTAATACTCTGTATTCAGAGTGTTGTGTACTCGGTCGAGTAGAGGTCACTCGACCGAGTGTGTTAGGTACTCGGTCGAGTAGAGTGTATTCTGCCGAGTAGGGTGCGTGTGTCAGTTAGGCAGCCTTCTGCCTAGTTGGCACTCAGTCGCGTGTTAGTGCACTCGACCGAGTACATCGGTCTGCAGGTTTATTTCAGACGGTTTGATTAAAGATTATTAAGAGGTTTTAAACATCATTTCATCAGTTTACGTTTCATAATCAAACCCTAATATTCTAAACTCTCTCAAAATGTGACAACCCTCGCGAATGGGGAAATATAAAACATACAAGCATGTGAATTATATAGCGGAAATATAAAGTTTTTAAAACTTTTATACATGCAAGAAGAAGTATACGAGGAGTGTCAAATATTACAAACCAAAGTACGAAATAAACTACAACAAGAGACGAAGTCTCTCCAAATGTTAACAAAGTAAAAGTGTTTAGCAAACAAGCTAAAATCGTCTAGAGGCGTTTCATCCAGGGACTACGCCCGCTAGCTCACACCCGAACCCAAAATATCATAGCAAAAAGCCATCCAAATCAAGCAACCTGTTCATCCATGAAAAACATGAACGCCACAGTCAGTGGGGAGTAACTATGGGTTCTCCCAGCCATATCACATTAAACGTACATAAAAGGAAATACAAAAGTAGAAACATACATATATAGATATACATGTAAAATACGATAAGAATAGATAGGCAATTCAATATATAATGATAAGAGCATATGAAGTACAAGTCCGAATCCATCATGTTATACAAAGACTCGGGGAAGACACTCTTAGGCAACCGAATACACTCACTAGGGCTTGCATCTCACCGTTAGCGGTATAAGTTTGATAAGATTGACACTCGACAAACAAACCATGCCAAGTCATGGTATGATCATGAATAATCAATCATGTAATCACCCATCCAAACACAACGACACAATGACGATATCTCTCACGGTAAATGAAACGCACTAGCACCGTGTACATGGCAAATATGATTAAAAGGCATCCACGAGATAAGCATTTCCCTGAACGCATACACGATCATATTTCGTATATGTGGACTAATTTCCTGCGGTAGGACGACGATAATAATACGGTCCTAGTCTAAACCTGGCCAGACTTCCGGAATCGCATTTTCCGGTTCGACATGCGATAAACGTTTCGCATCCAAGACTCGGTTAATCAAAGACGCCGAGTACCCCAAATTCGGTTGACATTCACGAAAGAGGCGGAAAAGAGCTCAAGCCTCATAACAAGCGGTACGCTACATGCAAATAACACTACCTCGCAAGTACACAACATTTGACGGCCGAGTCGATCAACGCAAAGCGTTCGCCTCCCAACAACGTCGTCGTATGCCCACTAACACATGCATTTAAGCAGTAGGATACATCCCCGTTCCGACATTCCAGCCTTACGAACGTGGAGGTAGCCAAGGGAATGAGAGTACGAAGCACATAACAAAATAGTGCTCAAACCGTAACATTTGTAAAAACTGACTCAAAGTGGGACATACCAAAAACCGTCACAAAACATGTGATACAAGCGAATGAAATATCATATATTCGAGACATTAATAATTAAAGTCATTACGTAAATTTATACGATAAATGAACGATCGGAATTATTATAAATGAAAACGTAAAGGAGAAATTCAAACACCTTCCAGCAGGTGCCAGCCGGTCAGGTGGACCGACTGCCGGTCACCCGGCTAAGGCCAAGTATCATACGAAAAACCAACATGAAAGGTCAGTGTGTCCCAACCGGTCAGGTGGACCGGCTGCCGGCTACCCGGCTGGGACCGAGAGCATATAGGAAAAACAGAAGGAAAAGAGGGGTGTCTTAGCCGGTCGGCTGACCGGCTGCCGGTCGCCCGGATGAGACCAACTTCATGCTTCAAAATTTACGTAACACAAGAATTATACAGCCAATGCCCCAGCCGGTGGGCTGACCGGCTGCAGGTCGGCCGGCTGGGGTCCAAAGTACACGAAATCAACAACATTCACCCATGTTCAACATTCAACCAACATCATCTCATATCATAAATCATCCATTCTCATATGAATTCTCAACAAACAACAAGTATCATTATGAATACGATTTCTAAGCTTACCAATCATATTCTAATTACGATTTCTAGCATAGAAAACACGTAAAACACGTAAATGATATCGAGTAACCCTTCACCGTTACCTTATTGCGTCTTCACTCCGCGTCAAGGTCCTCTTCAATCAAGAAATAGTCTTTGTCGGGATCTTGAAGGTCTCCACCTACAAATAGTTAATAAAAGATGAATATTCTTCACCTTGAGAAAGACGTAAAGTTTGAAAAGCGAGAAAGACGGTAATTTTATTACCAAAACGGATAGAGGAAGATAAGAGGGGAAGAATAAGACGAACTTACGTGAATTTGAGCGAGAAACGAAAGAGTTATGTCGATTATAAGACGGATCAAAAATGGAAGTTAAGCTTTTGGTTGATTTCTTAGTGATGAAGTAAGAGTTTAGTTGTGTGAGGGAGTGTTAGGTTATGAGGGAGTATGAGGTGTGTAAGTGGAAAAGTCAAGAAAAAGTCAAAGACGACTTAAGATGGGATTCACTTGAAATTTCTCGTAATATCCAAATACGAACTCGGAAAAATTCTAAATTCGACACGGGAAATTTAATTCTAAACTAAAACTAAATTTCCCTGAAAAGTATCCGTAAAATATTTTACTTATAAAAATAGGGTACATTTGCGGGTGTTACAATCACCCCACCTTTTAAAAGGTTTCGCCCTCGAAACTTGAGCGAAAGAAAGATACCTTAATCGAATAGACTCGGATATTTACTACGCATAGAAGCTTCCGTTTCCCAAGTCTCTTCTTCAACATTGGCACATCTCCACAAGATTTTCACTAAAGGAACCACTTTACTTCTCAACTTCTTATCTTTGCGGTCTAGGATGCGAATCGGCTTCTCTTCAAAGGACAAATTTGGTTCAAGCTCGGGCATTTCCTTTTGAAAGACATGGCTTGGATCACTAACATACTTTCTCAATTGAGAAACATGGAATACATTATGAACCTTAGCCAAATTCGGGGGCAAATCCAACTTGTAAGCAACGGCACCAATCCTCTTCACAATATCAAAGGGTCCAATGTATTTCGGGCTCAATTTACCCTTAACACCAAACCGTTTAACACCCTTCATTGGAGATACCTTCAAGAATACTTTATCTCCCACCTCAAATTCTAGCGGTCTTCTTCGGATATCGGCATAAGACTTTTGACGGTCTTGAGCGGCTTTCATTCTATCACGAATGACCTTCACATTATCAATAGTCTCAACAAGAACATCGGGGCCCAAGTCACGAACATCACTCAATTGATTCCAACATATAGGACTCCGACATTTCCTTCCATAAAGAGCTTCATAAGGAGCCATCTTGATCGATGCATGATAAATGTTGTTGTAAGAAAACTCCACCAACGGTAGACTCTTTTCCCAACTAGATTGGAAGTCGAGTGCACAAGCCCTAAGCAAGTCTTCTAAGGTCTGAATAGTCCTCTCGGTCTGACCATCGGTAGCGGCATGAAATGCGGTACTCATCAACAATTTACTACCCATGGCTTCTTGTAAAGCCTTCCAAAATCTCGAACAGAACCTCGGATCTCGGTCGGATATGATCTCCTTAGGAACACCATGGTATCTAACAATCTCATCAACATAAGCTTTCGCTAAATGATCTAAGCTCCAAGTTTCTTTGATCGGAATAAACCTAGCACACTTGGTCAAACGATCAACAACAACCCAAACGGCATCTTTACCTCCAACGGTCCTCGGCAAAGCCATAACAAAATCCATGGAAATAGATTCCCACTTCCATAGCGGAATATCCAACAGTTGTAGCAATCCACTGGGCCTCTTGTGTTCAATCTTCACTTGTTGGCAAGTAAGACATCTTCCAACATAAGATACAACATCACCCTTCAAGTTCGGCCACCAAAATTGTAGCTTCAAATCTTTGTACATCTTATCACCTCCGGGGTGAATAGAATAAGAAGAAAGGTGAGCTTCATCAAGAACTCGCTTTCTCAAATCAAGAGCATTAGGCACAAACAAACGGCCATGAAAACGAAGAACACCTTCATCATCAAACTTGAAGTCTTTAGCTTTACCTTCAAGAAGCTTGGCTTGAATAGACTTGTAGGTAAGATCATCAACTTGACTTTCGCGGATTTCACGGAGAAAAATAGGTTTGGCAGTCATAGCACCAACATAAACAAATCCACGCTCCACGAATTCCAACTTCAACTTTCGAAACTCGGCACAAAGATCATCGGGTAATACCCGCATAGCATTCAATGCATGAGAAGCTTTCCTACTAAGAGCATCGGCAACAACATTAGCCTTCCCTTCATGATACAACATCTCAAAATCATAATCATTCACCAATTCCAACCATCTTCTTTGTCTCATATTCAACTCTTTTTGAGTAAATATGTACTTCAAACTCTTGTGATCGGTGAATATACGACAATGAACACCAATAAGATACTGTCGCCACACTTTCAAAGCATGAACAACGGCGGCCAATTCCAAATCATGAGTAGGATAGTTCACTTCATGAACTCTCAATTGTCTTGAAGTATAAGCCACCACTTTCCTACTTTGCATAAGAACACAACCTAATCCCATCTTAGAAGCAGCACAATAGACATCAAAGTCTACACCATCTTCAGGCAAGGTCAACACCGGAGCGGTAGTTAACCTCTTCTTTAACTCTTGAAACGCAGCTTCACAAGCTTCATTCCATAGGAACTTGGTTTCCTTCGTCAATAACTGGGTCATCGGTCTAGCAAGCTTAGAGAAATCCTTGACAAATCTACGGTAATAACCAGCTAAACCAAGAAAACTTCGAATTTCTCTAATATCAGTCGGACTCTTCCAATCCACCACAGCTTCAATTTTCGAAGGATCCACCATAACACCCTCTTTAGAAATCACATGCCCAAGAAAGGATACTTTAGGTAACCAAAATTCACATTTAGAGAATTTAGCATACCACTTCTGACGACGTAGAACACCCAAAATAATCCTTAGATGAATAGCATGCTCTTCTTCGGACTTGGAAAAAATAAGAATATCGTCAATGAACACCACCACACACTTGTCAAGATACTCACTAAATGTGCGGTTCATTTGGTCCATAAAGATAGTGGGAGCATTCGTCAATCCAAATGGCATTACCTTGAACTCATAATGACCTTACCTTGTACTAAAAGCGGTCTTCGGAATATCAATATCACGAACGGGAATTTGGTGATAACCGGATCTCAAATCAATTTTGGAAAAAGTAGAAGCACCCTTTAGTTGATCAAATAAATCTTCAATTCTTGGTAAAGGATACCTATTCTTGATTGTAATCCGATTCAATTCACGATAATCAATACAAAGCCTCATAGATCCATCTTTCTTCTTTACAAAAAGAACGGGAGCACCCCAAAGCGAGGCACTTGGTCGAATAAAACCCTTCTCAATCATATCATCTAGCTGCTTCCTTAATTCTTTCAATTCGGTTGGAGCCATACGGTAAGGAGCTTTGGCTATGGGTCCAGAACTAGGTACAAGATCAATAGAGAACTCAACATCACGCTCGGGAGGAATCCCGGGCAAATCTTCAGGGAATATATCAACGAATTCTCGAACAATAGGCACATCTTCAATACTTGGCAAAGAGGTAGTTGAAGAAGTCACAATACACAAGTATGCTTGGTGACCTTTTCTAACCATACTTACCAATTTCATAGCGGAAATCAAAGACACACCTTTTCGGGGATGAGATCCCTTATAGGTTATTCTAACTCCTAAGGGACTCTTTAAATAAATCTTTTGATCACGACACTCGAACTAGCATGGTACAATGCTAACCAATCAATACCTAGGATTATATCGAACTCTCCTAGAGGGAACTTTAGGAGATTTGCGGGAAAGATAGAACCCGCAATAGATATTGGGACATTAGGATATAGAGTAGAACAAGAGATAATATCTCCGGAAGGTAAGGATATGGGAGCATCCTCACTAGATGTAGGTGATGAACGATTTGTCGCGTACCGCTCAAGCAAAACAATTTATGAAACCCAACTAATGCGATAGCGGAAGTCGGGGTCGAACCACAAGGATGGAGGGGTCAACTACAAGTTTGCATGAATCCTATTCTAGCCTAATAAAAGATTGGTTGGAAGATTAACTAAAAACTAGGAAATGCAAGTAAAAACTAAATAACAAGGTAAGACAATTGAGGGAAAAACTAAGATGAAGGGTTCACCTTAGGGGGATTAATGGGCTAGTAGGGTAATTAGCAAGTGGGTAAGTAATTCGAGTAAAATCAATTGCTAATGTCTCAACAATCAATAATCATCAACAAAGCCATCGCATTTGTCTCAAATCACCCATATAAACACTAGTCTAATCATTTCTACCACCGTCGCTTAAGAAATAATCAAACCATGCTTGATAAAATGGGCAACTTTCGTTCACACATTTCATCAAACACTTAGTGTTCATATGAGCAATACCCAATTTATTTACCACAAACTTACTAATTAACCAACCTAATACCCCACATAATCCTCCCTTAGGCTCCCCCTAAACCCTAGAGGAGAACTACTCACACATACTAAGGGGAATCAAACAACTAAAGGCAAGAAGTAATTCAATGAACATCATGTTATGAGATGAACAATTAAAACAATCAAATGATAAACAATAAACTAGAAATGGAAATAAATTGCATAAACAACAAAAAAGATGAGAAATTTAATACCAACAAGCTTGTATTAATGAAGAGGGAGAATGTCTTTACCCTTAAAATCCTCAATACAAACCCCAAAACTGAAATGAAAGACTAGATCTAACAACTTGAAATGAGAAACTAAGCTTGATTAGGGAAGGATTAGGAGAGTAATTAGGGACTAATTTAGGTTACAAATTATCTAGGGTTTTGTGCTAAGAGGAAAGTAAAAGCTCCTTACAAAATAATAGGGGGAGGGTATATATAGGTATCTCGAAATTAAGGAAGAAATTAGAAGAGAAGGCGGATTTTGCGATGTTGCGTTCCTGGCCGGTCGACCGGCCGCCGGCCTTCTGACCGGCCCGGAGCACATCAGTAACTTCAGTTTCTTCGTCTTCAAAACCTTCAAAATTCTTCTAAGTATGGAGAATGGGGGTCCTGGCCGGTCGACCGGCCGCCGGTCCCCCACCGGCCTGGAGCACGACTTACAACCAAAGTAGATACTGATGTAGTGCAGGCCGGGTCACCGACCGTCCGCCGGGTCACCGGCCGGTACTACCTGGGCAATTCTTCTCTTTCTCTTCTTCTTTCATATTGTGAGTGTGCGGTCTAGGCCGGGTGGCCGGCCGCCGGTCAAAAGGCCGGCCTGCACCACCTGGAGGCTCAATTCTTCATTCTTCATCTCATCTTCGAATCCCGACTCATGCAAGGTCTTTATGCACCGATTTCTTTGATTCCGCCTTAATTCCTGCAAATTGAGATCGACATTCATAGCGCGGGAAATCGGGAAATAAAATGCAATTAAAGACACGCAAATCCGTGTAAGCGGACCAAAATGGGGACGAAAATGAGAGGAAAAATGTGACAAATTAAATGCTTATCAAAATTCCCCACACTTAAGACTTACTCGTCCTCGAGTAAGTAAACAAAATTTGAGACCCATAAGTACCCTTATTCAACACTACACTAAAACTAAGGCTACAACCTAAACTACTAATAATATCCGACGGTAGGCAATTAACGGGCCTCCTCCGTCCCTTCAACTCACAACGAGATACTTATGAGGTAGAGTACCTCCTTGCAAGGCAAGTAGGGGCTTGCTCAAAATAGCGACGCATCCAAATGAAAAATGCGTAAGAACACGACAAAGATGCATCTAACAAAAGAAAAATCACATGCCTCATCCATGTGACAGAAATATCTAAAAGGGAAAACCGTCTAAATAATGCATGATCCTTATAAGCCACTAATATCATAAAGCATGGAAAAATATTGGCCTCCTAGCGGTGCAAGTCTAGTGATAATTTTGAACCCCGTCTACTATTTGCTTGGCCAAAAGCGATAAAATGGAAGATGGAAATGAAATCCTCGTGACGTTATTAAGCACAATAGCATATGGAATTCACGTTTCTCAAATAAATAAGACACAAGGGTCGTCCCGTCTCACTATGCAACTTCAAAGGCAAATGATTCAAGAAGGATAAAAGGAAATTGAGATTTGAGTCTAAGTGCTTGCAAAACTTTTCATTTCACAATTTGCTTTCTTTTTCTTTTTCTTTCTTTTTGATTTGCATTTTGGTTTGCAATTTTTGGCATGAAAGCACACGGTTTCCGTCAAGGACATGCGGTCGGAACCAACAATAGGGGTATCCCCACCGTAGTGGCATCGAAAGGGGCCCTAGATATGGGCCCACTAGAATCCCTAGAAGTTCCGTTTTGCACTTCCTCGACGAAAACAAGAAAAGATGATAATTGACTCAATATTTTCAGCTTGTTTGATTTGTTTACTTTTTTTTTTTTTTTTTTTTTGAGCAAAAGTGGAAGAACAATGAATCATGGTTGGTTGCATAGCAAGAACGGTCACCTAAGAATCCTTTCTACCATCGGAATAATCACATCAATCGAGGTTGTCGAGGTGGAATAAGCGCAAACTCGTGACTCGGCAATAGTAGACGGGTTAAAACTCACTAAAAATGCACAACCCAGGGCGTCTAAAATTCCACGCTTAAGATGAACGCTTTATGAATAAAAAGTAGCAAAAAGGGACTATGCACATTCAACAAGTTTTCCAAAAAGACAATTATTAAAACATTTTTCTAAATGCAACTATATGCCATGATGCAATCTAGCATATATACAACTTAAATGCACATGCTCTAACCGACTATATGACCCATAAGCTAATGCTATCTCCTAACAGCACACAAGTGGCACACACGCCAATCAACAAAATTCACACCATCGTCATCAACACATCCCGTCCTCAAGTAAGAAGGAAAGGAGATAAGGGAGAAGAGAAATAGGAAAGGTCTCACCAAAGCGTCTTCATTTTCCCTTTTTCGTGCCTCTTATGATGTGGGGCGCACCTATGGATGGAGATAAAAAGAAACACACGGCAATATATACAAAATAAACTATATACAACTACTCTAAACATATATTTTTTTTTGGAAAATTTTCAAATTTTTCGATTTTTAGGCATTTTTCAACTTTTTTCAAAAATCAACGATATATATACAACAGAAATAAAATCCTCCCCACACTTAAGTCTTACTCGTCCCCGAGTAAGTGACTCAAATATGAAAGGAGGGAAAAAAGAAAAGGAAAACAAAACAAATTTTTGGGTTTTTCAATTTTTTGGGAATTCCCTCCCCACACTTAGTATTTACATGGTGTGAGGGGTGAATTCAAAGCAAATAACATGTTTTTGGGTTTTTAAATATTTTGAAAAATAAAAACTTGTTTTTGGGGTTTTTGATTTTTGACGAGTAATCACAATATGAACAATATATACAAGAGGGTTAGCTCTAAGTAAATGCATGAACTAAATAAAATTCCTAAAACTAAATGCAAAATGAGATAATACAAAGGCATGATCTAAGTAAATGCAAACTACACTATATGCTAATCTAGAGTCTCGTTGTGGTGGTAAGGTGCATAAATGCAAGCCCCTCATGGGGGTACCTCCCACAGGAAAGTCTAGTGTGCCATATCGGAGTCTCGTCGTGGCGGTAAAATGCATAAATGCACGCCCCTCATGGGGGTACCAACCACGGGAAAGTCTAAAAATGACACCTAACAAAATGCAACTACGCTATATGGATGCAAGGCTAACATGTGACGATATTTTACAAAATTAAATTCTAATGCAAGCCTAAATGGATGCAACTAAATGGGTAACTAAACTAAGATATAATACAACTATCTAAATGCATGCGAAAATATAAATATGATGAAGATTTGGATTAAAAGGGATCATACTCAAATTGGCTCCCTATACCCCTCCCTACACCAATTATCGTAAGAAGAGTATTGGCCAAGAGCCAAGTCATAATACATCCTATCCATCCTCTGCGACAAAAGAGCTCTATCCCGAGCTTCCTCCTCTTGCCACTTAGCTGCCGCCTCTCTTTCCCTAGCCGCCGCCTCTCTCTCCGTAGCTGCTGCCTCGGAGGCCAAAGTCATATCGACCATGAACTGGATCAAGGAAGGATCCAAAGGTGGGTAACTGGGAGTGGTCGAAGTGGATGCCTCGGGTTGGGATGAATTGGGCCAAGGACGCCACTGCTGCTGATGATAAAAAGGGGTTCATATAAGGCAAGGTGGTGGAAGTGGGGCCCTGCTCCTCTCTCCTATATGTAGTGACGGGGGCAGTAGGATCTCGCCTAAATGCGGTAATTGGAGCTAGCTGATCTTCCGGGGTTTCCTCAGGTGGTGGTGGAGGGTTCTCCTCCACTAGGGGAAGGAGATAGTGCACGCTATCAGGAACCACTTTCATAGCCGCACTATTCGGGAGGGGAATAGAATTGACCCCTCGAATCCTCCAATACGTCTTCCCGCCCTCAACTCTCTTCACTACCCACTCAAGCTTCTTTGAAATGTAATCCTCCGTCAACAAGGAGCATCCCCCCAAACACCGCAAATTTCGCTCATCTAGAGCATCTCTACAAAGGGCATGGGCAATCTTGGTAACAATCCCCCCTATATGGATACCGGTTGGGCTAAATGGGTCATTGGAGATTTTCTGAAAGTGGATAGCGACATGGTGACCAATGTTGACTCCAAACTTATTTGGCTTTTGGAACAAATAAGCCGCCAAAATCGAGAGCTCATCGGCCCTAAAGTTGTGACACTCCTCTCTTCCAAACAACGTCCAACCCATAAACCGATGCCAAAACCTAATAGAGGCATTGTGGCAAGCATTTGCCGGCCTCTTAGTTCCCTTCGCAAATTCCATTCCCGAGATAGCAGTCCAAACATCATTCACATTAAAGTTTTCGGGGACCTTGTATGACTAATGAAATTTGACCCCTAAAACCTTACAAAATTTCTCAAGGGAAAGGTTAAATGCAGTATTAAGAAGGCGAAAAGAAACAATTTTGACCATACCCGTATTCCTATCCTTCTCATGACTAAAGGAACTTAAAAACTCCCATGTAAGACGGGGGTAAGTACGGAAGTGCTGACCGTAGAGTTCCCCCATCCCCAAACCTTTGAAAAGCTTAAGAGTGACCGTATCAAGGCCGAGGCTTCGCATAGTATTCCGACAAATAAAACGGGAGTGGGGAAGGTTTCTGCGTTTTAAACATTGAAATTTACCTCTCGCGATTTCGCTTACGAAGACGATATCGGGAAAATCGTTATCCGGTCCCATTCCCGCCGTTACTTGCTGGAGCCTAGCCTCCAACTCCGCCTCAAGCTGAGCCCTTGTTCTTTTCCTTGGTGGTTGTTGAGCCATGGAGATTTTTTTGTTGAATTAGTCAATCGAAATTTGGGGAAAAATTGGGGAAAAATGAGGTTTTTGAAGTGGGGGATGGTTTTATTGGATGTAGTGGGTTAATTTTTGGGTTTGTTTGTTGTAGTGATGGAGTATTGTGGTGTTTTAATGGAGTTTTTGTGGAGTTTTTGTGGAGATTTGAAGGAAGAAGGAGAAAGAAGGGAGAAGAAAACAAGAAGAATGAGAAAAGAAATTGGGCTCACGAGTTGTTTATTGCTCTCGGGTGAGGTTCTGGGCCAGTCCAGGCACCGGCCGCCGGTCGACCGGCCTGGAACCCAGTACAAAAATTTTGATTTTTTGGTTTTTGAGGAAGTTGCGTGTTCAGGTAGTCTAGGCCGGTCGGCACACCGGCTGCCGGTCGACCGGCCTGGAACTCAGCTCAAAAATATCAAACTTCAACATTTCAGTTATGTGGTGCTCTGGGCCGGTCATTAGACCGGCCGCCGGTACACCGGCTTAGCTCTCAAGCCAAAATTTTCCAAAAACTCGCCTTCAATGATAATGAGCTCCAGGCCGGTCGGCACACCGGCCACCGATCACCCGGCCTGGAATACCTGCACTTCAAATTTCACATTTCAAAAATTAGCTACTGGAGTGCTCTGGGCCGGTCGGCACACCGGCTGCCGGTCCACCGGCCTGGAGCACTTCTCCCTTTCTTCATCTCGCCTTCAAAATCACAACATATTCCCAAAGAAACCCAAGTCACCAACAATATCTACCCAACCAACATATTCCCAAAGACACGGTTTCAATCCAAACCCGACTACAAGTGTTTCAAACGTACCTATATCTTCCTCCTAAAGACGAAATACCCGAGTACACAAAACCAAATCTTCACAACTACTCCTAATATGCATGCTATATACAAAAAAATTGGTGGTTGTTGAGGGACTCCACCAAACCTATCAAATCACAAGAGTTTACAAACAAGACTCCTCCTCGGGAAGTGGATCCCCAAGGAAGAGTACTTCCACCGTTCCCTTTTCATCTCCATCGAAATATATTTTCACTCGATGCCCGTTGACCTTGAAATTACCACCTTCTTCGCTCCAAAGTTCAAAAGCTCCATGTGGTGAAATGTCGATAACTTTGAAAGGACCCGACCATCTAGAGCGTAGCTTTCCCGTAAACAACTTGACTCTAGAATTATAGAGTAAGACTTGGTCACCCACTTTTACATCTTTATCAACCAATTTGGCATCATGCCATTTCTTTGTTTGCTCCTTGTAAATCTTTGAGCTCTCGTAGGCATCAAGTCTTAGCTCTTCAAGTTCATTCATTTGGAGAAAACGTAGCTCTCCGGCCATATCAATGTCAAAGTTCATTTCTTTTAAGGCCCACCATGCCTTGTGCTCCAACTCGATTGGCAAGTGACAAGCTTTGCCATAGACAAGCTTGTAGGGAGTTGTGCCGAGTGGAGTTTTGAAAGCGGTGCGAAGGGCCCATAGAACATCCGGAAGCTTTTGAGACCAATCCTTCCTACCTTTGCTTGTAGTCTTCTCCAAGATAGCTTTTATTTGACGGTTTGAGACCTCTACTTGCCCACTAGTTTGAGGGTGGTAGGCAAGAGCGGTCTTATGAGTGACACCATGGGAAGAAAGCAAGATCTTGAAAGTGCTCTTCCTAAAGTGCGAACCCTCGTCGCTAATCACCACCCTTGGGGTCCCAAATCTCGGAAAGATAGTGTTTTTGAAGAGCTTGATAACAACCTTAGCATCATTTGTTGGGGTGGCAACGGCTTCAATCCACTTGGACACATAGTCCACCGCTACCAAAATGTACTCATTCCCACAAGAGTTGGGGAATGGTCCCATGAAATCAACTCCCCAACAATCAAAAAGCTCAATCTCAAGAATGTTTTGAAGGGGCATCTCATTTCTTTGACTTATATTCCCCGTTCGTTGACATCGATCACAAGATTTGACGAAGTAGTGGATATCCTTGACCATAGATGGCCAAAAGAAACCACCTTGTAACACCTTTGCAATGGTGCGAGATGTACCAAGGTGGCCCCCATAGGCCGAGTTGTGAATTCTATCGACTATCTCCATGCTTTCTTCCCTAGGAACACATCTTCGAAACATGCCATCACCATACTTGCGAAAAAGATGTGGGTCATTCCAAAAATAGCGTTTTGAGTCATGCTTCAACTTCCTTCTAGCTCTAGCATCCAACTCCTCCGGAATAAACCCGCTCACAATCAAATTTGCCAAGTCCGCAAACCATGGTGATTTACCACCTATCATCATCAAACTATTCTCTCTCACACTCATGATCGGGCCACTCTCATCTTCAACCCAGGATCTTCGTAGTCAATCTAGATAGTGGTCGGCAACACATCTCCGACCCCGCCTTGTCTTTTAATTTCCAGTCAAAGCTCTTGAAGTTAAAAAACCCACCTCAAGAGCCGTGGCTTTGCATCCTTTTTCACTAACAATTGTCTCAAGCGGAGTGATCCGAGTATACCACAACCTTAGAACCAACAAGTATTGCCGGAACTTTTCACGTCATGAACAAGGCTATGCATTCCGTTTCCTCGTAGATTAGTTGACTTGGGCTGATCGAGAGTTTTTGCTTGTGTATAGTACATGGTGCCTCTGTCCACACTTGGCCACGCACCGCCCCAGACCGCATAATCGTAGGCGTCACACATAACTTCGAAGGGAAGGCTCCAATCCGGTGATCGGATTATGGGGAGCCGTCACAAGCCTCCGCAACCTACAAAAGGCACTCAAGCAAAATTCATCAAATACAAATGGGGTGTCCATGAAGAAGAAGAATTTAAAGGCTTGGCTATTTTTGAAAAATCTTTGATGACGTCGGTAAATGCCCCGCATGCCGAAAAGCTTCTCACTCCCTTCACTTTGTAGGGGACAAGTTTTTCTACTCACCGAACCCTTAGCCTATCAACTTCTACTCTCCTCTCTTAGACTCGATGTGACCAAGCACAACCCTCCTCCTCCACCATAAAGTGGCATTTCTCCCAATTGAGGACGAGGTTGTGCTCCTCACATCTTTGCAAAACATGCGACAAATTCATTAGCCCAAGATCAAATGAGTCTCCATGGACACTAAAGTCGTCCATGAAGACCTCCATACTCTTCTCAAGAAAATCGGCAAAAATTGCCGTCATACATCTTTGGAAAGTCCCCGGAGCAGTACAAAGCCCAAAGGGCATCCTCCTATAAGCATAAACTCCTAATTGGGACCAGTAACGTGGTCTATCTTGGTCTTCCGGGTGTATGGGATTTTGGGAAAAACCCGAATAACCTCTAAATGATAGTAAGAATGCCCCGCCAATCCTTTCAAGCATTGGTCAATAAAGGGGATGGGTAGTGGTCTTTGATGGTGGCCCGGCAAATTTAATTTGCGAGAGTCAATGCACATCCGCCACCCGGTCACGGTCTAGAAAGCTAGAGAGTCCCATCCTCTGTTCCAGCCTAGTTACCCCTCCTGTCTTGGCACTACATGGACGGGGCTCACCCAAGAGCTATCGGTTATTTGGTAAATTATCCCGGCCTCTAGCAACTTCATCACCTCACTTTTCACCACTTCCGCCATCTTAGGGTTTAACCTACGTAGCCCATCTACCTTAGGTTTGCTACCCTCCTCCAAGACAATCCTATGCATGCAAAGATTAGGACTTAAACCTTTGATATCATCAATGCTATAGCCAAGTGAGCCCCTATGAGTTTTCAAGATTTTCAAAAGTTCAAGTTCTTGGCCCTCACTCAAATTAGCATTAATGATAACGGGATAAGTCTCTCCCTCACCTAAAAAAGAGTACTTAAGTGAGGGAGGTAAGGGCTTAAGTTGTACCTTTGGAGGGAGAAGGCCCTCCACCTTCTTCAAGAGTTCATCATCTACCTCATGGTCATCTCCCATCTCCTCATCATGGAGTGCCACTTGTAGAGCCTCTTCTTCATACTTCTCCTCTTCATGCACCTTCTCAACCACTTCTTCAATGACTTCCACCGAGCAAGCTTTGTGAAACATTGGTCCCTTCACTAGATGTGGAAGATTAAATTCAAGGGTTTCGTTTCCCACCCTAAAGGTTAGCCGCCCGTCCCTCACATCAATGAGGACTCCTCCGGTATCCAAAAAGGGCCTACCAAGGATGATGGGAGTGTGGCTATCCTCCGGGATATCTAGGACAACGAAATCCGTGGGATCAACATTTGCCAACTTAACGGGGATACTCCGCAAGCACACCCAAAGGTTGCTTAACGGACCACCTCTAGTTGTAGAGAGTCAAGAAGTGTGGGTTAACTTTCAAGTCCATTCTTTTAGCAATATTTTATAGGAAGTGACACTTACACTTGCACCATTGTCCCATACTGCCCCTTGATCATGACTCCCCCCCCAACACCAAGGATGGAGAACTTCGTGTCCCACGTTTTTTTGCATTTTTGAAAGAGTAGGATTAATGAGAGAGCAACTACACTCCGCCTCCATAATCATAACATCTTGGGTACCCAAAGTTCTCTTATGAGTCAAGATGTCTTTTAGAAATTTTGAGTAAGTGGGCATGTTCAATATAACATCGGTGAAAGGTAAGGTCACTTCAAGTCCATCAAGCATTTTTCTAAATTGGGTGAACTTGAAGTTTTCCTTAGTTTTCAAAGCTCTAGAGGGGTAGGGGATATCGGAAACAACAAGTGGAGTACTAAAAGATACCTTTGGCATGGGAGTTTTCTTGGTTACCTTAGCTCTTGCTAGTGGTTGTACCTCTACTCCGTCATCATTGACATCCTTGTTCATCTCCTCTTCATAAGGCATAATTTCGACATACCCTTCTTCTCCCTCTTTGGGTGGATCATCTTCACCCTTGCCATCATCTTTTAACTCCAAGGTAGGAGTCAAAATGGGCTCTTCAAATTCTTCTCCTTCCTCAACATGCTCATCATTTGGAATCTCATCATTCATCATATCCATGTAGGGGTTATCAAGCACTAGTCCACTTCTTAAAGTCACCGCACATGCAGGGTGGCTTGATGAAGCATCCTTGGAGCTTTTCCCTTGAGCAAGTAGACCTCCCGGAGGCCTTTGAGGATTGTTCAAAGCTTGAGAAGCTAACCTAGCTTCTAATTCCCTCCCCTCTTTCTTGTGAGCATTGGTGACATTTTGCAAAGTCAAGTTGTTTTGGATTTCCATGTTTTTGACTAATTGCAAAACTTCACTTATTGAAGGATCATTC
>JAIUZE010000761.1:0-11014 GCA_022085475.1 Heliosperma pusillum
TTGTTAAAATTTCATAAACAACATAAAAATCATAACTTAGTAAAAATAATTAAAATTCTTCAAGAATAATAAATCATCATAAAAATTTCCTACAACTTAAAAATTATCAAGAACAATAAATCATCATAAAAATTTCCTACAACTTAAAAATCATCACAAACAATAAATCATCATAAAAATTCCCTACAACTTAAAAATCATCAAGAATCATAAAACATCATAAAAATTCCATACAACATAAAAATCATCAAAAATCATAAACCAACATAATAATTACTACTTAACATATTACTAACTAAAAATCCATAAATCATAAAAACATGAACAAAAATAAAGATGAACCAAAATCCAAATAAATAAAACTAAAGGCTATATTACTAACTCAAATCCTAAATAACCATAACATGAACATAAACTAAAACCTATGTGACATTAATTCGTCGAGTAAATCGGAATCGTTACCTTAGCTAGCAAACCACTTAGCACACAAAATATAAGAAGTAATAATTAAGAAAACCCTTCTACTAGTCTTCACCCAAAATATAAGAGTCGCCAAATTCGTCTTCAAACTCTTCCCCTATAAGAAATAACAAGAAAAACAATTATTAGAACTTAAACTTAATTTTCCATAATTAAATGTTGAAAACGATCTTGACGGAATTGAAAATAAACCGTACTAGAAGATGGAGAGCGAAGAGGAGATCCTAGAAATATAAATTAGGAAGGATTCAATTAAGAAATGAAGGATTTATGAAGGTTTTGCTCAAGAACGATGAAGAACATAAGATGAACAACGAAGAACACGAAGAACGATTTAATAAAGTGATGTTTTGATCTTATTTTGATTTGTTGTAAAATGAAAAGTTGTTGGTGAGTGGAAAGTGGAGTTGAGCCGTGTAATATAGGCCAAATAAAGGTGTTGAGTTTTGAAATTGTTGTTCCGTAATTGACTCGCGTTAAATAATTATTTTACGGTAAACGATTAAATATAATTAACGATAAAGTTAATTACACCCAATATCTAGATATTAAGATATTGTATTCAAAAGTAATGAAATATCAAGTCCTATTAGAGGACTTTTGAGCCGTGTGGTATGGTGAAGAATCAGTCTGATTTCGAGCGTTTTGCGTAATTTTCGTTAATTGATCGATAAAGCAAATAGTGATCTAGATATTATGATTTTGTAATCAAAAGTAATACAAATATCAAGGGCTATTAGAGAGGAAAATGAGCCGTGTGGTCTTGTGCTTGCTGGGTCTGTTTTTGCTCGATTTGCGTAATCTCCGTTGACGGATCGATAAAGTAACAAATATCTAAGATATTTGTATTATTTTAATCGAATCAATTAAAATATCCAATCGTGAGTGGAAAACGATGACATGGCCTCGTGACCCATGCCAAAGTCGAGTTTCGATTTTGTTGCGCGCTTTACGATGCGTCGTGAATAGTTAAATGACGATTGGTTAAAAACCGTAAAAGTTATTCTTTAAATTCCGAATAAATTCAAAATAATTATATTAAATTATGATAAATCCTAATAAATCTAAATAAAAATAAATCAAAAATATAATTTTTTTAAATAACATTTCGGTCTTCAAAATCGCAAGACGAGTCGGGAAAAGTCAACGAAAGTCAAAGTTGACTGAAAAGTCGAGAAAAGTCGAATATGACTTAAAAGTCCAGAAAAGTTTAAGACGACTTTAAAAGCCAAGAAAAGTAAATGACAACTTTAAAAAGTCAAGAAAAAGTCAAAGACACGATTTAAAAGTCAAGAAAAGTCAAAGATGACCAAAAACGGTCTTTTCATGAAATCTCTCAAAAATTCCAAATACGAACGCGGAATTTCAAAATACGACTCGGAACAAAAATTCCTATATTAAAAACTTAAGTTCTACTGAAAAGTATCCATAAGCTATTGCTTAAGCAAATTGGGTACTTTTCGGGTTGTTACATTAGTAATTTGATAAAGGTATGTTTTTATCTTAATTCTTGTGTTTATGTTTGTTTTTACCCTTAATTTTATGTTAGGATTTGTTTATTTGTTGTTATTTGGATGTAATTTAGAGTTGTTTAAGTTAGGGATAAGGTTAGGTTAAGTTGAGGTTTTTTTAATTTGATTAGATGTTGAAGTTGGGTATATGATATATGTGTATATTTGTGTAGTAAATTTGCAATTATTTGATTATGTTAGTATATGTAATTGATAGTATGTTTAAGATGTTAGTAGTAGAAATATGTGGTTAGTAGTAGATATGTTGTTAGTAGTAGATATATGTTGGACTTTGGTTGTGAAATTGAATGTTGGTTAAATTTTTGTAGTTAGAAATTTTATGTTGGTAGTATAATTTGATTAGTTGGTTAAAATTCGTAATACGAATTAGTATTTAGATTGCCTATTTAGTAAGAATGTAGATTGTCTCAATTAGTTGTTGGATTGCCTAATTATGTTATATTTATGTATTTATATAGATTTGTAATGAAGAGGGTTGAACGAGAATGGATGTATGAAAGGGTTGATGCTAGGAAGATGGTTAAGTATGAGTTTGTATGTGGGGTGAACAGTTTTCTTGAATATGTTAAAAGCCGAGATGAATTTAGGAATTCACAATTAATTAGATGTCCATGTGTAAAGTGCAAAAATTTGAAATACTTGAGTGAATTCGTCGTACAAGAACACCTTATTAGTAAAGGTTTTACGGGAAATTATTATGATTGGGTGTGTCATGGTGAGCCTTACTCCTTGAAAATACCAAACAATGTACCAAACACTACTCAATCTCCCATAAGAGGACCATATCGAGAGATGGTAATAGATGCCTTAGGTGACCGTGCATTAGAACATATGGAGGAACCCCTATCGGTGAAGAGGAAACTCCACACCCTCAGTTGAAGAGTTTTTTTGATATGTTAGATGCGGCGGAGAGACCTTTATATGAGGGGAGCGATGTGTCGGTGTTACAAGCAGCTGCAAGGGTTGTTAACATAAAATGTGAGCACAACTTATCGCACAAATGTGTAGATAAGATTGCTTCCTTGATTGAGGATGTTATACCTCGGGGAAATGTGATGACCCGCACCTATTATAACACCAAAAAATTGCTCAAAGCTCTTCAACTACCCTATCAAAAAATTCATTGTTGTAAGGACGGGTGTATGCTCTTTTGGAAAGAAGATGTGTCGCTTGATAAATGTAAGAAATGTGGCAAAGATAGGTACAAGCCAACACCATCAAGTGGGAGGAAAATACCTGAAAAAGTCCTATTCTACCTTCCTATAGGTCCAAGATTACAACGGCTTTATGCTACTAGAAATATTGCGGAGGCTATGAGATGGCATGAAGAAAACCCTCGTGTACAAGGGACATTTGCCCACCCAAGCGATAGTGAGGCTTGGAAGCATTTGGACAAAATGTTCCCGGAATTTGCTAGTGAGCCTCGAAATGTCAGACTTGGGTTGTGCACAGATGGTTTTACACCGTACGGCCAATTTGGGAAAAAGTATTCATGTTGGCCTGTAATTCTCACTCCTTACAATCTACCACCATGGTTGTGCATGAAAAAACCATTCATGTTCCTTTCATTGATTGTTCCGGGGCCGGATAATCCTAAAAGTCACATAGATGTCTTCTTACAACCTCTTATCGAAGAGTTGAAAGAGTTGTGGGAGGTTGGTGTACCCGCTTTCGATGTGTCCAAGAAACAAAATTTTCAACTTAAAGCCGCTCTTTTATGGACAATCAATGACTTTCCAGCTTACGGCATGCTTTCCGGTTGGGCCACGGCCGGCTTCCTTGCATGTCCTTATTGTATGGAAGAATCAAAGGCATTTTATCTTCCTATGGGTCATAAGGTGTCTTGGTTTGATTGTCACCGACAATTCTTATCGCCTAACCACGGATTTCGGTATAACAAAACCTCATTTCTCAAGAATATATTACAAAAAAATGACACCCCTCCTCTATTCCTAGACGGTTTTGAAATTTGGGAGAAGATTCGTGATTATCCTACAAGTATTGAGTTCACAAAGAGTGAATTGAACAAGTTTAAAGCCAATAAATTAGGTTGGTCTAAGAGAAGTATATTCTGGGATTTGCCTTATTGGAAACATTTGTTAATACGACACAATTTGGATGTTATGCATATTGAAAAGAACTTCTTTGAGCAATTGATTCATACGGTCATGAATAATAAGAATAAAACTTGCGACAATGAAAAATCAAGGGAAGACGTTAAACTATTATGCAAACGACCACACTTACACATTAAGGAAAATGGAGTTAAGCCAAAAGCCCCATTTGCACTTGATAAGGCTCAAAAAAAAGTGTTATGTGAGTGGATTTGTAACTTGAGGTTTCCAGATGGGTATGCATCCGACGTGAGTAGGTGTGTTGATCGACATGATCATATCCTTCATGGGTTGAAGAGTCATGATTGTCACGTTTTCATGGAAAGATTACTACCTGTGGCTTTGAAGCACTTATTGCCGAAAGATGTGTGGAGTGCAATAACTGAAATAAGTCTATTCTTTCGTGATTTGTGTGCCCCGACCCTCAAACTTGAAAACATGGAAAATCTAGAGAGCAACATTGCCGAAATACTTTGCAAGTTGGAGAAAGTATTTCCGCCATCATTTTTCAACTCAATGGAACACTTACCTATACATTTGCCTTATGAAGCAAGGGTTGGAGGGCCAGTACAATATAGGTGGGTGTATCCTTTTGAGAGGTAAATTACATACGTACTTATTCAAATGAAATAAAAAATTAAATAAAATATTTTGAATATTCAACTAACATTATTATACAATGTAGGTTTTTAAATCACTTGAAACAAAAAGTTGGTAATAAAGCAAGAGTCGAAGGGTCTATCTGCAACGCTTTCTTAGTGGAAGAAATATCAAATTTTTGTTCGCAATATTTTGAAGAGCATATCGACACAAAGGCTAAAGTTTTAGATTTTGGAACAAAAGATGAAACGGAGTCTTCCTTACCTGAGCTATTCCAAACACATGGAGCTCAACCATTGACAAAAGGAAAAATAAGATATTTGGATGGAGATGAATATGAACGTGCTCATCTTTACGCCTTATCGAATTGTGAACGATTAGAAAAATATGAGAAGTATGTGAGTTTTTTACACTTTGGCAATAAAATAATTAAAGTGGTAGATTATTCATATTATAATAACAATTGTTAAATGATAGGTTATTCGAAGCTTTCATCCGTGAGCAACATCCAAATATTGATATAGATGAGGTTTGGACTTCATACGAACAGCTATACCCAAATTGGTTTAAAGAACATGTAAGTTTCATTTACAAACATTAAACAAATATATATACAACCTAACCTTAAGTCAATATATATGGGTAGTTAATAAGACTAATGTTAAACTAGGTACTTCAAGAAGATATCAAGGATGATTTGTTGGTGGCCATGTCAAGGGGTCCTTGTAAAGAAGTACAATCTTGGCAGAAATATTCGATAAATGGCTTTAATTTTCAAACAATGAAATATGGGAAAAATAAAGCAAGTATGAATTATGGTGTTTGTGTTAACGGTGTTGGTGGAGATGACTATTATGGTACCCTAGAAGAGATTATTGAGTTGAGGTATTGTGGTGAAAAAATGGCGTATAATGCAATCTTGTTTAAATGTTGTTGGATGGATAATTCTTCAATCGGCACAATTGTACATGACACGTATAAACTTGTTGAAGTAAATCATAAGAGAAAGTATTTAAAATACGACCCTTTTGTGCTTGCACATCAAGTTAATCAAATTTATTACGCTTCTTATCCAAGCACAAAGAAAGATAGAGATAATTGGTGGGCGGTGTTTAAAAGTAAAGCGAGATCACAATTTGATGCACCGGTTGACACAACCGTATTGCAAGAAGAAATGACGACACCTCTTAATTTATCTTCCATTGTGGAAGATGAAGTCTTACAAGGTTTTATTGAAGGAGATGATGAGGAAGAAGATGAGGTGGTGGAGGTTCGTAGATTTGGAAGAGGAAATGAAGACTTAGATGAAGTTGATTTTATAAATGATGATGAAGATGAGGATGAAGATGAAGATGAGGAGGAGAAGAAGGAGGAGGAGGAGGAGGAGGAGGAGGAGGATGAAGATGAAGATGACGATGAAGATGAAGATGACGATGAGTAAAAGACTATTTGTGTAATATTAAGTATATGTTATGTAATAAGTACATTATAATTAGTAATGTTTTATGTGTCATCAATTATCAAACTCCTTTGTTTATTTGACAACAATGTTTAATTGCTAACACTAACTTGTGTATATTTAGTTTTGTTTAAGATGTCAGGAGATCATGGACGGGGACGGGGACGAGGACGAGGACGAGAACGAGGACGACCACGAGAACAAGGTATAGCTAGTATTTAGGGACCCGGTGATAGAAGAGGGGGAGACGGGCGACGAAGAGAACAACAATGAGCAGGGGCAGACATCAAACGAAAGTACAACCCCTGCGACATCAAAAGAGTTACCTATTGATATAGAGCCGGGATTATTATGGTACAAATTCTTATTTATAATTTCTATTCTAATAAATTACACGTATAAACATGTTACATATCATGTTACTAATATAAATATTGATATAGGTTTGACGATAGCCAAGTGGTTCGAAGAGTTAGCCGGTCTTTCAAAAACAATTACGATGTCCCTTACTTGAGCTGGAAACATGCTCCAAAAAGTAAAAGGGATGCGTGGTTTGCTAATTTTCGGGTATTTATATATATAAACTTTTACTTTATTAATTTATATGTGTGTTTGTTTTTATAAGTGTTGTTGTTTTTATGTGTAGACATTGTGCAATTGGGATCCTAAGCATGAGGATGAGTGTAGGAAGCAATACAATGAGACGTGTAGAAAGCGTTTAAAAGACGCCATGTATGATGCCGGCCAGCTGATAAGAGGTAAGAATCCGGTTGGCCCGGGTTGGATGCTTCCTAATGTTTTCAAAGAATTAATCGAGAAGCGGAAGAATAAGGCGTTTATCAAGAGATCGAAACAAGCTTCCATCAACAAGAAAGGCGGCGAAGATGACCCTACTACACATCACTACGGGTCAATCAAAGCTGTTAAACATGCTGCTAAGATGGTAAATAATTTGAACTTATTTAAGTATTTGAAGTTGATAATTTACTTTGTTATTGTAATGTTAGTATAAAGTTAGTATTTGTAATTTGAAGTTAATGTTTGATTTGGTTTTATTAAAGGCGCAAGATAAGGGGGGTGTAGCCCCTAATGCAGTGGAGCTATTTCTTGATAGCCATATGAGAATGGTTGATGGTGAGCAGCAATGGAGTCATCCAACTGCCCGAGCTAGATATGTAAGTATTACTACATTCGAAATTTCATTTTTACATTTGTGTTAGGACTTCCGATAGACGCTTTTTTATTTTCTAAGGACGATAGATGAGTTATTTACAACTTTCTTTTTGACAATGTAGCCAAATTTTCAAAGGATGATAGCCGAGCTTACGGAGCAAGGACTTCCGATTGACGTTAACAAGGTTTGGTACGATTCGGTGGATGGATACAAGAAGGGCCAAGTCTTTGGTTTAGGGACCGCCGCCTCACTATATTACACTCCCCCGGCGTCATCATCGACAGGTAAATCTTCCGCCTCCCAACAATATATCCCGGGTGTTCTAACTCAATCAATTCAAGCATGTGAGAGGGAAGTCGAAGAGTTTAGGAAGTATAGAGAGGAGATGCAACAAAGGGATGAACTTTACGTGAAAAATCAAGAAGAACTAAGGCAGCAAATCACGGCAAGTCAAGCCGCTACTATGCGTGAACGGGAAGAAACAAGGCGCCAAATTGAGGCCTTAGCCAAACTGCTTGAATCCCAAACCCAATACCAATGCAACAATAACATATTTGATTTACCGACTAACCCAAATAACGATAACCCCGGTGGAGGCGGAAGTGGTTTTCAAGTGTAAGGTACTTGGTTGTGTAAGACAGGGTTAATTGTAATGTAAACTTTAGTAGTTTGTTGTATAAGACATGGTTATGCTAGTTAATGTAAACTTTAGTAGTTTGTTGTATAAGACATGGTTATGCTAGTTAATGTAAACTTTAGTAGTTTGTAATGTAAACTTTAGTAGTTGTAAGACTTGTAATGTAAACTTAAGTAGTTTCTAATTTGAAAGACGGTTTCTGGTTTCAAACAATTGTGTACGAACGCATTTGTATATATTTTAAAAAATTTGCAGGAAATATAGCAAATGGGGGAAAATAAGAAGCAAAATTACCCAAATCGTTCACATCGGATACCGACCGACAAGACGATTTACCGACCGACATATAATATTTACCGACCGACTGTACACTTTTACCGACCGATTGCCGTCTAAAAAGTTTCTGATTATTTATGGACGAAACATGGCACCGACCGAAAATGGTGTTATACCGACCGACCATCGGTCGGTAATTACCGACCGAATGGTGATTTACCGACCGAATACGCCTTTACATTGACCAAGTCAATATGTTATAGCACCGACGGTTTTTTTGTCTACCGACTGATTGTTCGGTCGGTATTTTACCGACCGATTGGAAATCAGTCGGTATACAACATTTACCGACCATATTTACCGACCGATATTTTTCGGACGCCAAGGAGGGAAAAACGGTCGGTAAGTGGTATTACCGACCGATTTTCAGTATTAGCGACCGATTCTCATGGAAAGCCGGTGTTCTTACGTTTCCATGAAGCAAAGGATAGCTGTTGAGTGTGTTTGACGCGGCTGTCCGAAGAGTTTGGATTTCTGACGTGGCACAATGTTATATGGGTTGTTTGTCTTTTTATTATATTTATTTATTATAGATAAGAGGCGGTACTTATAACCCCTGTTGAACTACGCCAACAAATTTTGCGGCCTTGTTGGTACAACAAAATGTGTTCTCTTGACCCTTTTATGATTTTTTTTCCTCATAGCATGCAAACGAGCTTCGGCCGAATCCAACTAGAGGTGAGAGAGTCCGTTTCATATTGAAAGTTTTCAAAGTCTTCCATTGATGAAGCTTTGAATAGATGAAGAAGAGATTGAAGAAACTTGAGAGAGAAAATGAAAGAGAAGATGTAAATAAAGTTTGTATCTTTGTTATTGATTGAATGAAAATGTATGAATAATTACAAGTATTGGTATGTCTATTTATATACAAAAGATTCAGCTTGAATGAACAAAGTAAGGAAAACCAAGAACAATATAACAACCTCTAACTAACTTTGACTAGCTCTAACTAACTTTGACCTTTGCTAACAAACTATTAACAGACTTTGATATCTTGACTTGGACTCGGGTGAAGTTGTATTCCAACACCCCCCCTCAAGTTGGAGGGTAATTGACCAAGTACACCCAACTTGGACAGTAAATCATGGTGTTTGACTCCTGAGAGGCCCTTGGTCATGACATCAGCTAGTTGTGAGGAAGAAGGTACATAACTGAGAGTAAGCAACCCTGCTAGCAGTTTTTCCCTGACAAAATGACAATCCAAGTCTATGTGCTTGGTCCTCTCATGAAAAACAGGGTTTTTGGCAATGTGAATGGCGGCTTGGCTGTCACACTTGACTGGAACAGGAGTAAGGTCAGGAACACCCAGTTCTGAGAGCAAGCGTGTCAACCATGAGAGTTCAGCAGTGAGCCTTCTTAGAGATCTGTATTCAGCTTCAGCAGACGACAAAGAAACTGTTTGCTGTTTCTTGGATTTCCAAGAAATGAGAGTGTCGCCTAAGAACACAACATAGCCACTGACTGACCTTCGTGTCATAGGACAAGAGGCCCAATTAGCATCACAGTAGCCCTGGAGATTGAAATTAGGCTTGTGATTAAGCAAGAGACCTTGACTTGGATCCTTAGAAAGATACTGAAGTGTATGAATGGCTGCTGTCCAGTGAGAGTCTCTAGGAGAAGACATAAACTGACTTAAATGCTGAACTGTGAAGGCTATGTCAGGTCTGGTGTGAGTCAAAAAGTTGAGTTTGCCCACCAATTTCCTATAGAGAGAAGCATCATGGAAGAGTTCTCCAGAAGTTGCAGTGAGCTTAACTGTGGTATCAAGGGGACTAACAACAGGCTTGCAATCTAAACAGTGAAACTCCTTTAGTAGATCCAGAGTAAACTTGTGCTGAGTAACAGCTAATCCTGAAGAAACAGTTTTGAATTCCATCCCCAGGAAGTAATGCAGTTGTCCTAAGTCTTTTATCTTGAAACTATTGTCAAGAAAAGACTTCAGCCTCTGTATTTCTTCTAAGTCATCACCAGTGACTAAGATGTCATCAACATAGACCACTAGATAAACCTTCTTCATCCCATTAAGCTTGGTGAAAAGAGAGTAATCATTTAGGGATTGAATGTAACCTTTTGAACGCAAAGCAGTGCTCAACTTGGCATACCATTGACGAGAAGCCTGCTTGAGGCCATACAAGGATTTTTGTAACCTGCAGACAAGATTAGGAGCAGGTGTTTGTAACCCTGGTGGTGGTGTCATATAGATTTCTTCATCTAGATCACCATGCAAAAAGGCATTATTTACATCTAACTGATGTAAAGACCAGCCCTGCTTGACAGCAACAGCAACTAAGCATCTTATAGTAGTCATTTTTACTACAGGGGAGAAAGTTTCAGTGTAATCTATCCCTTCTTTCTGGGTGTAACCTTTCACTACTAAGCGAGCTTTGTATCTTTCTATAGAGCCATCAGACTTGTGCTTAACTTTGAACACCCATTTACACTTAATTGCCTTTTTCTTGGGAGGGAGAGAAACAAGACACCAAGTATCATTAGCCTCAAGAGCTGAAAATTCAACAGCTATAGCTTGCTGCCATTCAGAAAACTGTGCAGCTTCTGCATAAGTCAAGGGTTCTTGTATAGGGAGCAGTGACTGTGTGTCTAAAAGAGTATTAGTACTGACACTGATGTTGCAGTAGGTTGAGAGTCTAGGTAGATGGTCTGTTATACAAAGAGAAGTTAAGG